>CAJPIZ010000899.1:0-19943 GCA_905368565.1 Medioppia subpectinata | reverse complement strand
GGCTCATTGAGAAACGAAAACAGTTTGTCGAGAGATATCAGTTCACAATCAGTTAAATCAACAAAAGTCTCAAATATAAGAAAAGATAAACTTTTGAGTGCAAAACAGAGTTTCAAAAAAGAATGTTTAAAACGAGCCAAAGAATTACATCCAATAGATAGGGCTAAGAATAGGCAGCAATTCAGACGATTGAGGACTCAAATTCCCGACAAAATGAAGTACAATATACCCATTGATGAGATCAAAGAGCGCTGGAAAGTAATTAAAGAAAAAGAACTTAAAAAACTCTATATTTTAAATTCACATAAAAGTGACAGTGAATTGAAGACACAATTCATAATATGGTATGAATTAAACAAATTCTTGCGAAACACATCCGACGATAAAACCATTTCATCATTTGATTCACAAATCGAGAGATATATCATTGAAAACAGGAGTACTTTACAAAAACGAAGAACTCTTTCAGATTCGGTCTTAAATACACATAAATTAGACATAAATCGCATTCCCATTGAATGAACGCTTAAATAGTCTGTGATTTACAATAATTCCAATTCTCGTTAAATATATATTAATTAGTGATTTATAGTCAAAATAGACTTTAAGAAAAAATTATATTCATTATAATGTTTGTTAATGTTATCATCACTTAATGTTTTGTTAAAATAAATATAGTTTTGAATACAAATTTTTAATTAATAATTACTGTATTTATTGAGAAAATATTCTGCATTAAAAACGTTAAAACAAATCAAATCAAAATTGTGGTCATATTTCTCATCACATAAATTAAAAACTCAAATAATATGAATAATTGCATATATTTTAGCCATAAATTCACGAAAAATAAAATAATTAGTAATCGTTATAATAAAGAGAAGAAAATTAATTTGATTGTAAAAAAAAGTTGTAATTAAAAGCATTTCGAGAAACAACTGCCGCAAAGAGACGATAAATAAAAGGAGTGAAGTGTTGGCAGCGATGGTGTGATGTAGTGGTGTCTGAGTGTGGTCTACAAGAACTGGTCGCACCACTCGCCTAAGCATTGGCAGCAATCCTTCGCCTGTTTGGCGTTCGCACCGCTCAAGTCCTTCAGCCACTCGACGAACAGCTCCTGATTCTTCTTCAGCACCAAAAACTGTCCCAAAACCACATAAGCCTATCGTATAGTCATATAGACATAGAGTTAGACATAATAATAATCATGTGATTAGTTGTCATACTTTGTCGAAACCCTTTCCCTCCAACCTCTTGCCCAACACCTCTCCAATGCCGGCCAAATCTGTGACCGGCTTTTCGCCCATCGGTTCCGACACGAAGTTGTGGTGTTTCTGCGATGTCGTCGACATTATTCCTCTTCAGATGTGATGACCAAACGATTCAATAAACGCTGAATTGAAACACAAAACACAAACTTAACAACAAATGTAACGTTAATTAAACGCAAACTTCAAATCAATTGATGTTTTGTTTATTGTTTTTTGCCTTAAAAATGATGTCATTATTAGAAAGCATTGACGAGTCGTTCAGTCAATACGTCCACACATTTCCCGCCTTTTCGTTGCCTATAATTAGTATTGCATTCAATGTATGGCAAAATTGTGCATAAATTCAATGCATTTTAATCTCTAAATCAATTAAACGCTCATTTAATTGAGAGACAAATGAAATGTATTGACAAAAGTGTGATAATAGCTATTGAGATGAGTTGAGCGCAGGTTTCGGACCCCTTTCTAAACCCCTTTCGACACTATTTTATGTGAAATTCAATGAGTTTTGGGAAATATTTTTGTGTATAAATAAAGACATGATTTTTGTGGAAACCATTTGAATGCAAAACACATTACAATAAAATGAAATCTCAAACAAATCCACGTTTTTGTTTAAATTGTGGCTTAAATTCAATTACAATTAGAGACCATTTGGTTGTCATTAAGTAATCGATACGAAGAGGAATATCATGTCTTCGGCGACGAAGAAGAAACACGTGACCGAAGAAGTGCTCAATCACTACGATTTGCCACAACATAATCAACTCATTGTCAAAGTATTGAATCAATTAATCAAAACCTAAAACTTTTAAAACTAACGCCACTATTGGATCAATTGAGGTGATCGCCGGTCGCGGCAATAATCTTCACGAAGTGGTGACTCCCGATGGCGACAATTACTTGGTTTCTATGCCTCCGAAGTTTCGCAAATGGATTTGGATTAAGAGAGGTTTGGCATTGATTTGCGTGTAATTCATGTTTGACTTTGAATTGTGTCCAATATTTTCAGGCGATTATCTGATTGTGGATCCGATAGAAGAGGGAAATAAAGTGAAGGCAGAAATCACTAGTATTTTACTCAAAGATCAGATCAAATACATTAAAGACGAGGGAAAATGGTTTGTAATTTGAGCTTAAATTGCGTTAATTGTTGACTAATTTAATGGATTGATTGAAAGGCCGCCAGAGTTTGAGGACAAAAACAGTACCGACGAAGACATTAATTCGGATCAACTCTTTAGGAATACAAACCATAGAGACCAAGACATCGATGACAGTTCAAGTAGTAGTGAATCCGACGAAGAAGACAATGAAGAGGAAGCAGACGATGAAGAGGAAGAAGAAGACAAACCGAGTCAAGACAGCGATTGAAATGATTTTAACCGACACTTAACGCAAAGGAATGTCTATTAAAAACAGAAATTGTTTTGTGTTTGCATTTGAACTAAAATTTTTGAAAGTTATATTTAAAAACTTTTCTAAAAGTCGTGAAAATTGAGATAAT
Source organism: Medioppia subpectinata (assembly GCA_905368565.1). NCBI lineage: Eukaryota > Metazoa > Arthropoda > Arachnida > Sarcoptiformes > Oppiidae > Medioppia > Medioppia subpectinata. The sequence continues at coordinate 17,165 of CAJPIZ010000899.1, read as the reverse complement.
ATTTATGTAAAATATTTTTCAAACATTTATTTTTGTTATTTAAATAAAAATTTGAATTCAAATAATTTGCTAATTATTTCGAAAAAACGACAGATTTTATGAAGAAATGACAAAATGTATGAAAAAATTATACAATTTGTGGAAAACAATGAGTCCTTTATTGACGTAATCTATAGCTGTGTTGGCATTGAATTGAATGCACGAAATGTTTACGAAATAAGTGTTTATTATTGAAAGAAATGTCAAAATCAGTGTTTAATTCATGTTTTGTTAAACAAAAACAATTTGATTGCGAAAAAAGTGTGAGAATTAAAAGCGTTAGAAATGATAACCACTTGAATGGACAGCAAATCCAAGAGTTTTATAACCAAATCGTCTCAAGTATTGACGAATCAAACGATAAAAACATAAATAAAGTCAAAACTGAAGCGAAGACCTCTTCAAAGGAGAAGACAATTGAGAGAAGACGTGATAATGGGATGAAATGCGAGGAAATCTTCAAGTTTTGTCAAAACGGAGATTTGAGTGGTTGTCAGCAATGGATTGGATTGGGATTTGATGTCAACACTTGTGACCAATACCTGTGGACTCCTTTGATGGTCAGCTGTTGTGCCGGACATCAAGAGATCGTGCGATTACTGCTCGACAACAGCGCCGACATCGAAGCCACCGATAAGAGGGGCAGAAATGCATACGATTTGGCGCTCATTAATGGACACAAACACATCTGTCATCTCATTAGTAATCATCAAAATAGAGATATTGTGGACAAAAAGGACGATATATTGAAATCAGTTCAAAGAGAAGAAGTGGACAGAAATGAGAGCAAAATGTGTGATATGTGTGACAAACCATACAATGGATGTGATGTACGGCACAAGTGTTCAGTTGTTCATCAAATGAATATTAAAAGCGGTCAACAATTTAAGAAATACTACGAAATCAGTGAAAGCAATAAAGGCTTTCAAATGTTGTTGAGAAGCGGTTGGAGTCGTGACAGAGGTTTGGGACCCAAAGGCCGAGGAATGAAAGCACCCGTTAAGACAGTCCTCAAAAGGGATCGCTTGGGCTTTGGATTAAATGATCCCAAAAATAAGCCAAAAGTAACACATTTTGGTTCATTTGACACGAAAGCGGTCGACAATGTTATCACAAAAAACAGGACTTTCAGAGCACATGAAAGACGCAAATCTGAGATCAGATTAAAACAAATGGAAATAAATTTCAGACAACAATTCAGATAAAATGCTTTAAAAATTATTTATTTATTTTTTATACATTTTTAAGTATTAATAAATGATAAAACATATTATATATTGCGTTAAAAATTATTATTCAATGATTTCTTTTACTTAAGTAGAAGTGATTTCTCAATGATTTGAAAGAAACAAATGCTTTCTATTTATAGGGAAAACGATATTTTTCTAGAAATTATATTAAGAATTATATTAATAATAATTTGGTTTAAATGCTTTAGAGAAGCGAAAAATATGATCCAATTTGAGAGACAAATGATTGGTATTTATATAAAATACTGTTTCCATTCATGACATATATAGCGACAAAATAATGATTAAATCACAGAATGTTTGCAAAATGTTGTGATCAATGATTTTGTTTGCAAAATATAAAAATCAATAAATTAAGGGAAAAATATATGTTTCAGTCGACGTGATCCTGAAATATGAGACGAATGAAACCCCAATCGCCCTGTAATGGTGTGGCACAGAAGGGACACATGGCGTGGAAACCATTGGTGCCGTGAGGTATAGGCACTTGAGACCAATACCTAAACATATAGACAATGTTTAACATAAAGTTGAAAAGCATATCAATAATCAAAACAAGAATAGTTGTGCCAAACCTCGCAGTCTTGTCTGTAGTCATGTGACCGCACGGATTGAAGCCGAAGTTAGGTCTAGCGTTGTCGACATATAGAGAGGGTTCGGTACCCATAGTGAGTTTGGCAACGGGGCTAACATCGAGGCACATGGGACAGGTGCGACCGTTGGTGTTGCGGTTCTGACCCCAATCGTGCAGTCCCTGAACGTGACCGCAATTCAGATAAACATAGGGTTGTTTGTCGGCTTCGGTGAGCGACCCATTTCTTCGTGGTATCACAAGTGTGTTCAGACCTACAGGACATTGAGGTCGGGCGGCATTGAGTTCGTCAATCATTTCTTCCAAATGCTTTTTAGTGGGAGAAGCGGTCAGTCCTTCGGATGACCTCCAGATGAGTGTCGCACCGCACAGATCGATGAGAGTTCCGTCCGTTAGAACATTGCACTCGTTGTCAATTTTGGTTCCCTTTGTAGACGCAGAACGAGTTTCGCGGACTGAATATATTTCCCCACAAACGGAAACTTCTCTCCAAATGCCCCCAAACTGTTGATTCGGTGACTCAGTTGACGGACAGCTGGAAAATTTGGACTTCGGGTGCATTATTAGCACTCCATTTGTAGTCAAACCATCGATTTCCCCGTTTTGTTGCCATTTCGTTGCCTTTTCTCCTAAAAATATATTTCGTGACGAATCAAAACCGGCGGCATATATGCGGGCCCTATGAGGCGGTGAGCGCTCTATTAGTATACGACACGCAAAACGAGATATAGTGCTTTGTTGGACAAGTTTCTCGTTGTTAGTCTTGTTTGGGTCGGACACCAGTGTATCAATCACTACAAAGTCAATCGGACTTTCAGATGAACGACCGATCTTTGGATCAATCAATCAATTAATTTCGCACTTAAAATAGAAGTGAAGCGAAAACAAAACAATTCAATCAATACCTGAAACATATCGGTGTCATCGTCTGATTGGTATTCAACTATAATGGCTTGAGATCGGGAAAGTGTGTAGGAAATCGAGTGCTGAGCCTTATCTTGAATGGCCTATTGTTTTGCAATGCATTCATTAATTTATATCTAAAATTTACATTCATTTACTGACAACACATACTCGTGTCGATTGCGGCTGTTTTACGACATAGTGTTTGGATTTCTTAATTCCGTTAGCATTGGGTCTCTTATATAACAAATATTTGCTTTTCCGGCGGCCTCTCTCTCCCTGAGGAAGGCCTCCATTGTATCTAAAGTTTAATCAATTTATTTATTTCTAGTTATAAACCAAATTAACTATTGTTTGTTACGAACCCAAGAATCACGAGTTCTCCGTAGACTATAGGATAGGACTTTTGGTTATAAACTTTGAATTCATTCATTATAGGATTTGTCGACAAATTTGGCTCCAATTTATTGAAATCCATGTTCTGTGGCGAAGAAGGACCGGAACTATTGGTCGACCGATTAGATGACAATTTGTTTGCACTCATTTGATGGCTCGCATTACTGCCCACTTCTGGTCTGCGAAGAACTTGTTTATTATCAATAAATTCATCCATAAATGCAGTTAACAGTGAAAAAACAAAACAAATAAATTCAAAGGTTTGTCACTTTAGTGTTACTGTTATCTAATATCATAGTTAAAGTATACGATAGGATGAGATCAAAGTTTTAACAACTCTTTATCCATAAATAAGAGTAAATATTTGTTTAGAGAAACGACAAGACTATACACAACACTGAGTTTATGTCTTCAAATGATTTACAGTTATTTGCCATTAAATTAAACTCAAAAACAAAATATAATTTCTAACATATTTAACGGCATTTAAAAAGTGAAACATTTATTAATAGTTTATTAAGAATAGCAAAGATAGCGATCACTGGATATTATGTTAGGATTAATGCAAACAAACGTTTTGTTGCCATAAAATTGCATTTTTACACGAATTTAAGACAAACACTAGTTTTTGGTTTAATTTTGCATTTTATGAAAAGATAATTAATGGCAACAAAAACACAATTTACTCAATTATATAGACTTTATTTCCATAACTTATATCCGACTCTTTCTCTAAAACATAAGGTTATAATTGGGTCACAAGTCATGAGAAGTTTAATAACGAAACTTTAATTGCAAAACAGGTTTACGATTAGGTTCTCAACCCTTATCTCGCAGTTTAATTGTAGTTTCATTTCTCACATAAACTTTATTACAAATTGTTATTTAATTTTATAACAAAACTTTCGATAAGAAAAGACATTGTCTTACAATTTGTCGAAACAATTGTCACAAACAAAAGCCAACAGTAATTCATACGCGCTTTGACTGTCAATTCGTGGCCACAAAACACATGTTTCACTGCTTTTGACAATTGAATGCTAAATATAATTGCAAACAATGAATGCCAACAATCGCTAAAGCGTTAAATGCCTTCAAAACTAATGCCATAATTAATACATTAATTGGCCATTAAGTGAACGCCACATGTAATGCATATCTAAATAAGGCCTACAATTAATCAATAATTCAATTCAATGTCTTGTTGTGTATAAAACACACCAATTGTTGTCAACAATACAATTGACGGACAATTAAGACATCGATTGGAGTAAAACAACAAGTGATGCATATATTGGATGTCATTCATGAAAATGATTACCAAATTATAGACGCATTCATTGTATAGTAAAATAGTAATTATGAGTAAAAAATGACTGTAAACTCACATCAAATGGTCGGGCATTTCATTGAGACAAACGATGGTTTGTATGAATCGGTGATTAACTCATTGTTCTCTCCATTCATACAAACGATGGAAACAAACGACACAAACAATGACTCGATTGGCGACCAAAATGTTGTCAATTATTGTCTGTTTTTTGTGTTAACAATAATAATAGAGTGAATGAATGATTGAGTCATAGGTTTGAGAGAGAATTCGCGAAACACTTATGGATTCCTATCTAAAAGTGGAGACAAACGAGTGGTGAAGCCATCTGTCTATCAATCCGTTGTCAAGTCATACAAAGTGTGCCAAAGTTTGCTCATTATATGCTCTCAACACCAGAGGCCGCACTTCTCAGCACTTCTACACTCACTTCAACACAACTCTCAATACAATTTGCTTATAATAGTGTTGTAACAATACATATATTAACTCATGTTTTGCATAATTATTGGTCAATAATTAAAATGTAAGCATGGTTGATTACAGAAATATGATAATTATTGTTGTATTACAATCATATTGAAAACACTTTAACCTGTTATTCAAATGCAAGCAAATAATCAATGAAATAGTGCTGAATGCAAAATATGCAACACTAGTGAAAACACCCATCAATTGAATACTTTTGATGTTTGCAATAAGTTTTGATGCATTAATGCTTTGAAACGATTCAATAAATTGTTATTTATTTTTATAATTAATTAAGTATTTATTAAATAAGGCCTACAATTAATCAATAATTCAATTCAATGTCTTGTTGTGTATAAAACACACCAATTGTTGTCAACAATACAATTGACGGACAATTAAGACATCGATTGGAGTAAAACAACAAGTGATGGATATATTGAGTCATTCATGAAAATGATTACCAAATTATAGACGCATTCATTCATACATTCATTGTATAGTAAAATAGTAATTATGAGTAAGAAATGAATGTAAACTCACATCAAATGGTCGGGCATTTCATTGAGACAAACGATGGTTTGTATGAATCGGTGATTAACTCATTGTTCTCTCCATTCATACAAACGATTGAAACAAACGACACAAACAATGACTCGATTGGCGACCAAAATGTTGTCAATTATTGTCTGTTTTTTTGTGTTCACAATAATAATAGAGTGAATGAATGATTGAGTCATAGGTTTGAGAGACAATTCGCGAAACACTTATGGATTCCTATAGAAGAGTGGAGACAAACGAGTGGTGAAGCCATCTGTCTATCAATCTGTTGTCAAGTCATACAAAGTGTGCCAAACTTTGTTCAGTATATGCTCTCAACACCAGAGACCGCTCTTCTCAGCACTTCATCACTCACTTCAACACAACTCTCAATATAATAAGCTTATAATAGTGTTGTAACAATACATATATTAACTCATGTTTTGCATAATTATTGGTCAATAATTAAAATGTAACCATGGTAGATTACATTAATATGATACTTATTGTTGTATTATAATCATATTGAAAACACTTTAACCTGTTATTCAAATGCAAGCAAATAAAGCATTAAATAGTGTTGAATGCAAATTATGCAACACTAGTGAAAACACCCATCAATTGAATACTTTTGATGTTTGCAATAAGTTTTGATGCATTAATGCTTTGAAACGATTCAATAAATTGTTATTTATTTTTATAATTAATTAAGTATTTATTTATGCAACACTAGTGAAAACACCCATCAATTGAATACTTTTGATGTTTGCAATAAGTTTTGATGCATTAATGCTTTGAAACGATTCAATAAATTGTTATTTATTTTTATAATTAATTAAGTATTTATTTAATGAACACATAATTGGCTTAAGAGTGAAGCGATAGTCGAGATGTCAGACAATATAGAGTCGGGTCAGGACTCGGGTCAACAGTCGCTGCCGTCGGACACGAATCTGCCGGCAGTGGCTTTGGTTGACGTCCAGATTGTCGTCAATTACATCCGACGAGTGGTTCCGGCGCTTCTCGAAGACGACAATGTCATCCATCCATCGCTGGAGTTATGCCTCAGGAATGACACAACTGTTGAGAAAATCCGCAAATTTGTGTCCGACGGACAAATGCGATCACTTCTCGTCCAAAGATCGTCCACAAAAGGTTTGCATTCATTTGATTTGCATTTTTAAACACAAATATTAAACGAGTTGTGAATCGATGAACAGAAGAGGAAGAGGTGTCGGAGTCGGGCGGCGACACCGAAGACAATGTGGTTTATTTGATCTCAGAAGAGGTCCGCTTTATGAACGCAAAGATCAATAGTGTTGTACTCATTAAAAAGGGTCTCGTATTGGAGGCCGAGAAGAATATCTCAACACAACTACGAGTCATGAATCTGAACGACTCGTCCCCTTACGAGACACTGCACTCGTATGTGTCCGCAGCCGTCGCCCCGTATTTCAAGTCTTACGTCAAAGAGACCGGAAGAGCAGAGAGGTATGCATTACTCGTTAAGCATTGAATTTATTGTAATGAATGACTGAATTGTATGGACAGAGACGGCGATAAAATGGCGCCGACGGTCGAGAAGAAGATCGCGGAGTTAGAGATGGGTCTTCTGCACCTCCAGCAGAACATCGATATCCCAGAAATTAGTTTACAAATACATCCAAATGTTTTGTCAGTTATTAAGAAGTGCTCCGAAGAGAAGAGACGAGTCATTGTCGACGAGTTCGGCGAAAAAGTAAACGATTCCGTGTTTTTGAATCAACTCCAGAGTGGAGTGAATCGTTGGATTCGCGAGATTCAGAAAGTGACAAAACTGGACAGAGATCCGTCTTCTGGAACCGCTATTCAAGAGATTAGCTTTTGGCTGAATCTGGAGAGAGCTCTTCTACGCATTCAAGAGAAGAGGGAGAGTACGGAAGTGGCCATCACTTTGGAGATTCTCAAGAATGGAAAGCGCTTTCACGCGACCGTCAGTTTTGATGCCGACACTCGCCTGAAGGAAGCGCTTTCCACTGTCAGTGATTACAATCCTCTGATGAAAGACTTTCCTCTCAACGATCTGTTGGCGGCCACAGAACTCGACAAAATCAAAATGGCTTTGCAGTCGATATTTCAACACTTGAGAAAAATCCGAAACACAAAATATCCGATAAAAAGAGCGCTTAAACTAATGGAAGCGATCTCTCGGGACCTGATGTCACAGATGTTGAAAGTGTTGGGCACCCGTCGAATGATGCACATCCCCTTCGATGAGTTCGAAAGGGTGGTCACCGCCTGTTCCGAAGTGTTCATCACATGGGATGACGAATACGACAAACTTCAGGGCCTTATGAGAGATATTGTCAAAAAGAAGAGAGAAGAGCACTTGAAGATGGTTTGGAGAATCAATTTGGCCCACAAGAGATTGCAGTCACGAATGGAACAAATGCGCAAATTTCGTCGACAACACGAACAGCTCCGGGCAGTCATTATTCGTGTCTTAAGACCAGTCGTTAAGGCCGTAAAAGAGGGCGAATCTATAAATGATGTCAATTCTGAAAAGGATTCGACACTTTCGTCCATTGATTCCGCGGACATGAATGCCATTGAAGAAGTGAACAATGCCTACGAACTCGTCAAAGAAGTGGATGCGCTCGACATCAGCAAAGAGGGAACCGATGCGTGGGAAGCGTCGATGAAGAGGTATGAAGAGCGCATCGATCGCGTTGAGGCCAGAATTACAGCCAAATTGAGAGATCAGTTGGGAATCGCTAAGAATGCGAACGAAATGTTCAGAATATTCTCTCGATTTAACGCTCTGTTCGTGAGACCACACATTCGCGGCGCTATTCGTGAATATCAAACACAACTAATCCAGAGAGTGAAGGACGACATCGAATCGCTTCACGAGAAGTTTAAAGTTCAATACCCGCAGAACAAGGCCTGCAAAATGAGTCGCGTCAGGGATTTGCCGCCCGTTTCCGGGTCTATAGTTTGGGCGAAACAAATCGAAAGACAACTCTCTGTTTACATGAAACGAGTGGAGGATGTGTTGGGCAAAGGCTGGGAGAATCACGTCGAGGGCCAGAAGCTTAAGAGCGACGCCGACAGCTTTCGCATGAAACTCAACACTCAGGGAATCTTCGATGAGTGGACACGAAATGTCCAACAAAGACAACTCAATGTCTCGGGAAGAATATTCAATATCGAAAGCTTCAGGTCTAAGAGCGGCAAAGGAAGTGTTCTTAAACTTCGCGTCAATTTTATGCCCGAAATCATAACTCTTGCCAAAGAAGTGCGAAATCTGCGGAGTTTAGGCTTTAGAGTGCAGTTAGCGATTGTGAACAAAGCCCATCAGGCGAACCAACACTACCCGTTCGCCGTCTCACTCATTGAAACAGTCAAGTCATATGAGAGGGCGTGTGAGAAAGTAGAGCAGAGACCCACTGTTGCCCTTCTCGTGGCCGGACTCAAGCGAGACGTCCAGGACTTGATCGCTGAAGGCGTTAGTCTCGTTTGGGAGTCTTATAAAAGAGATTCTTATGTCCAAAGACTGGCCGAAAGTGTATTCAATTTTCAGGAGAAAGTGGATGAGCTGTTGGACGTCGCGGAACAGATCGAGATCGAAGTCCGAAGCATTGAAGGCTGCAGTTATAGCACAACTGTTTTGTCGGAAATTCTTAACAAAATTCAGAAAGCGGTCGACGACTTGAGTTTACAGCGGTATTCAAATCTAAGCGAATGGGTTACACGACTGGACGAAGAGATTGAGATTAATCTCGCGGTCAGACTTGAGGCCGGAATCAGAGCGTGGACTCAAGCGCTGTTAGGCAATAACGACGAAGACATGGATGTGTTGACTGACACCGACTCTCCGACTACTGTTGTGGCCAAACCCGGAGGCGATCCTAAGATTCAGAAAATGATACACGAGATCCGAATCACGAATCAAGTGATGTATGTGAGCCCCAGTGTGGAAGAGGCGCGCTTTGATCTCATGCAACAGCTGTTCGCGTGGGAGAACGTGGTGTTGACTTTGAACCGAATCGAGAGCACCAGATATCAGGTCGGGTTAGACAGACCGGCGGCGCCTCAATACAGGGATCTATTGAATCGAATGCCCGAAGGAGTCATTGTTCTCGAAGCCGCTTACGAAGCCATCGAAGGCAAAGTGAAACAAATGCAAGATTATATCACTCAATGGTTGACATATCAGTCTCTGTGGGACCTCCAGCCGGATATGTTGTATTCAAAACTCGGAGAGAATACCTCTCTTTGGATGAATACTTTGGTTGAGATAAAGAAGTCGAGAACTACTTTTGATACGACAGAAACGCGTAAAGAGATCGGCCCTATAATTGTTGATTACGCCAAAGTGCAGTCTAAGGTGACTCTCAAATACGATTCGTGGCATAAAGAAGTTCTGAGCAAATTTGGCGGACTCTTAGGCACAGAGATGTCTGGTTTGCACTCAATTATATCGAAATCTCGGACTGAATTGGAACAGCACTCCATCGATACGGCCAACACTAAAGATGCCGTCACTTTCATTACGTACGTGCAGTCGTTGAAGAATAAGACCCGTCAGTGGGAGAGACAGGTGGAGACATACAAAGAGGGGCAGAGGATTCTGGAGAGACAGCGCTTCCAATTCCCCAACAATTGGCTTCACGTCGACAACATTGAAGGCGAATGGAGTGCTTTCAATGAGATTATGAAACGCAAAGACGCATCCATTCAACAACAAGTGTCGAGCCTTCAGGTGAAGATTGTGGCCGAAGACAAGTCCGTTGAGTCGCGAACTCTAGACTTTCTTCATGAGTGGGAGAGAGGAAAGCCCATCGAAGGGTCGTCTTCTCCTAAAGAAGCCTTAAATCGTTTGACTATTTTTGAGACCAAATTTAATCACTTGAGAGAAGATCGCGATAACGTGTTGAGAGCGAAAGAGGCGCTCGAATTGCTTGAACCCGGTTTGGCTCCCGTCAGTGCCAGCGATGAGAAACTTCAGGTCGCACTCGAAGAGCTTCAAGACTTGAAAGAAGTTTGGACTGAATTGTCTAAAGTTTGGGAACAAATGGATTTATTAAAAGAGTTGCCGTGGCTTTCAGTCCAACCGCGAAAACTTCGTCAACAATTGGATGGACTGATGGCTCAATTGAAAGACATGCCGGCAAGGCTTCGACAGTACGCGTCCTATGACTTCGTCAAACGTGTGCTGCAGTCCTATACCAAAGCAAATATGTTAATCATTGAACTCAAATCGGATGCACTCAAAGAGCGCCACTGGAGACAATTGACTCGTCAGCTCAACGTTAGATGGGTTTTGTCTGAACTGACTTTAGGACAGGTCTGGGACGTCGACCTCCAACGCAATGAGTCCACTGTGAAGGACATAATACTCGTGGCTCAGGGAGAGATGGCTCTCGAAGAGTTCCTCAAACAGGTCCGGGAAGCGTGGCAGACATATGAACTCGATTTAGTCAACTATCAAAACAAGTGCCGTATTATCCGTGGATGGGATGACCTCTTCAATAAAGTCAAAGAGCATATAAACTCGATAACAGCGATGAAACTGTCGCCATATTATAAGGAGTTCGAAGAGGACGCCCTGTCGTGGGAGGAGAAGCTCAACAGAATTAACGCACTCTTCGATGTGTGGATTGATGTCCAAAGACGTTGGGTATATCTGGAGGGCATATTCAGCGGCAGTTCCGATATTCAGGCTTTACTTCCCGTCGAGACGTCACGCTTTCAGTCAATCAGTTCTGAATTTTTGACTTTAATGAAGAAAGTGTCCAAAAGTCCAATGGTTATGGATGTGCTCAACATTCCCGGAGTTCAGCGCTCTTTAGAACGATTGGCCGATCTTTTGGGCAAAATTCAAAAAGCTTTGGGAGAATATCTGGAAAGAGAGAGGTCTTCGTTCCCCCGATTCTATTTCGTTGGCGACGAAGATTTGCTCGAAATTATCGGAAACAGTAAAAACATTCCTCGACTTCAAAAGCACTTTAAGAAAATGTTTGCCGGCGTTTCCTCTATTATTCTCAATGAAGACTACACTTTAGTGTTGGGTTTGTGTTCCAAAGAGGGCGAAGAAGTGCTGTTCCCGACCCCCATATCTATTGTTGAACACCCGAAGATTAATGAATGGCTGAGTCTTCTCGAGAGGGAAATGCGCATAACATTAGGCAAACTGTTGGCCTCAGCGGTGGCAGAGATCGCGCCCTTTAGGAGCGGAAACATAGAAATTGATAAATTTGTCAAATGGTTGGACACATTTCAGGCGCAGATCATTGTTCTCGCGGCGCAGATATCGTGGTCTGAATACGTGGAGAACACTCTCTTACAGATTAGTAATCAAAATCTCAAAACGTGTGAATTATTGGAAAATGTGTTAAAATCGGTGGAAATGACACTCAAAGTGTTGGCCGATTCTGTGCTTCAGGAACAGCCGAATTTGCGCCGCAAAAAGTTGGAACATCTCATCACTGAATTTGTCCACAAGCGAGACGTGACGCGCGCTCTCATTAAAAACAATGTCTGTTCTCCCAAATCGTTTGACTGGTTGTCGCAAATGAGGTTTTATTTCGATCCCCGACAGCACGATGTCCTCCAACAGCTGTCTATTCATATGGCGAACGCTAAGTTCAACTACGGGTTTGAATACCTCGGAGTTCAGGACAAACTCGTTCAGACGCCTCTCACCGATCGCTGTTATCTAACAATGACTCAGGCATTGGAGTCACGACTGGGCGGCTCTCCCTTCGGACCCGCCGGCACTGGAAAGACTGAATCAGTGAAAGCATTGGGCAATCAATTGGGAAGATTTGTTCTGGTGTTCAACTGCGACGAGACGTTTGATGTGCAGGCGATGAGCCGTATATTCGTGGGTCTGTGTCAAGTGGGCGCCTGGGGTTGCTTTGATGAGTTCAACCGATTGGAAGAGCGAATGTTGAGCGCAGTCTCGCAACAGATTCAGATGATTCAGGAAACGCTCAAAAATTTGCAAAACAAATCTGAATTAACTGTCGAACTGATTGGAAAGCAGGTGCGGCTGAACGCAGATATGGCTATCTTTATCACTATGAATCCCGGATACGCCGGACGCTCTAACTTACCCGACAATCTCAAGAAGTTGTTCCGCTCGTTGGCTATGAATAAACCCGACCGACAACTCATCGCCGAAGTTATGTTATTCTCTCAGGGCTTCCGAACGGCCGAGAAGTTGGCCACAAAAATAGTCCCATTCTTTAAACTCTGTGACGAACAGTTGTCCAATCAGTCTCACTATGACTTTGGCTTACGAGCGCTTAAGAGTGTTCTCGTGAGCGCCGGTAATATTAAAAGAGACAGAATTCAGAAAATCAAAGAAGATATGAAAGAAAGAGGAGAAGGAGACAAAATTAATGAGGGATTGATCGCAGAACAACTGCCCGAACAAGAGATTCTCATTCAAAGTGTGTGCGAAACAATGGTTCCCAAACTGGTTGCCGAAGACATTCCGTTACTTTTCTCTCTATTATCCGATGTTTTCCCCGGAATTAAGTACACGAGAGCTGAGATGAAAGGCCTTAAGGAACAAATAGTGAAAGTGTGTCACGAAATGTATTTGGTTTGTGATTACGAGTCCGAGACATCCAATGAGGACAACAACGCCAGCTCTTGGACTGCAAAAGTGCTTCAATTGTATCAAATATCTCAACTAAATCACGGCCTAATGATGGTCGGCCCGAGTGGTAGCGGCAAATCGACGGCGTGGAGGGTTCTTCTTAGAGCACTCGAACGCTATGAAGGCATTGAAGGCATCGCTCACGTAATCGATCCCAAAGCCATATCCAAAGAAGCACTCTATGGAACACTGGATCCCAACACTCGCGAGTGGACCGATGGTCTGTTCACTCATATTCTCCGTAAAATCATAGACAACGTGAGGGGAGAGATCAATAAAAGACAATGGATTATATTCGACGGCGACGTCGATCCCGAATGGGTTGAAAATCTCAACAGTGTTTTAGACGATAATAAACTGTTGACACTTCCAAACGGTGAGCGTTTAAGCATTCCTCCAAATGTCCGCATTATGTTTGAGGTGCAAGACTTGAAGTTCGCCACTTTGGCCACTGTTTCGCGCTGTGGTATGATTTGGTTCAGCGAAGATGTGTTGTCCACTGAAATGATTTTCGAGAACTTCTTCTTGAGATTACGTAACATTGCATTAGAAGACATTGAAGACGACTTCCCCACCTATGGGACGAAGAAGTTGCGAACCGACAGCGAAGGCAATCAATCAGAAGTACAACACCCGAGTCTTCAGACACAGCAGGACTTCGCCAATATATTGCAGCCATACTTCACATTAGACGGACTCGTCGTGAGAGCGTTAGAGTTCGCCTCAAAACAGGAACATATCATGGATTTCACGCGATTGCGAGCTCTGAGCAGTTTGTTCTCGATGTTGAACCAGTCGTGTAGAAACATATTGAACTACAATCACAATCATACAGACTTCCCGATGCAACACGACGTTCTCGAGCGCTTCATTCCCCGATCGCTAGTCTATGGCCTGTTGTGGTCTTTCGCCGGCGACGCCAAACTCAAAGTGAGGAGTGATTTGGGAGACTTTATTCGCAGCATTACTACCATTCCGTTACCGCCGGCCAACTCAGTCACTCCACTCATTGACTACGAGGTGACGTTCAACGGCGAGTGGTCTCTCTGGCAGAACAAAGTGCCACAGATTGAGGTCGAGACCCATAAAGTGGCCGCACCTGATGTCGTGGTCCCCACAGTCGATACAGTGAGACACGAATCGCTATTGAATACATGGCTCGCAGAGCATAAGCCGTTGGTGTTGTGCGGACCGCCCGGTTCTGGAAAGACTATGACATTATTTAGTTCATTGCGTTCACTGCCAGACATGGAAGTCGTTGGCCTAAACTTCTCCAGCGCTACCACTCCTGAGTTGTTACTGAAGACATTCGATCACTACTGCGAGTATAAAAAGACACCGAATGGAGTCGTGTTGTCTCCCATTCAGATCGGAAAGTGGCTCATATTGTTTTGCGATGAAATCAATTTGCCTCAAGTCGACAAATACGGAACCATTCGAGTGATCTCCTTCTTGAGACAACTCGTCGAATGCGGAGGTTTTTACAGAACTACTGATCAGACATGGGTTCGGTTGGAGAGAATACAGTTTGTGGGCGCCTGTAATCCGCCCACAGATCCGGGCAGAAAACCTTTGTCTCATCGCTTCTTACGTCACGTTCCGGTCATTTATGTTGACTATCCGGGAGAGACATCTCTTAAACAAATTTACGGCACCTTTAATCGAGCGCTCCTCAGAATAGTTCCGGCGCTCAGGACATACGCCGAGCCGTTGACCGCAGCTATGGTTGAGTTTTATCTTATATCACAAGAGAGGTTCACTCAAGACATGCAACCGCATTATGTCTACTCTCCCCGAGAGCTGACGCGTTGGGTTCGAGGCATTGTTGAGGCCATTCGACCCCTCGAGACGCTTACAGTTGAAGGTTTGGTGCGTTTATGGGCTCACGAGGCGCTCCGGCTATTCCAGGATCGCTTGGTTGAAGACGCGGAACGCTTTTGGACCGATGAGAACGTGGATGTGATTGCACTCAAACACTTCCCCAATATTGACAAACAGACAGCTCTTCAGCGGCCAATACTTTACAGCAATTGGTTGTCCAAAGATTACATTCCCGTCGATCGCGAAGTATTGCGTGAATTCACAAAAGCGCGGCTCAAAGTGTTCTATGAAGAAGAACTCGATGTCTCTCTTGTGTTGTTTAATGAAGTGTTGGATCACGTGTTGAGAATCGACCGAATCTTCCGTCAACCTCAGGGACACGTCCTGTTGATTGGTGTGAGCGGTGCGGGAAAGACAACGCTCTCCCGGTTTGTCGCGTGGATGAACGGCTTAAGTGTCTTTCAAATCAAAGTCCACAACAAATATTCGGCCGCAGATTTTGACGAAGACTTGCGTTCAGTTCTGAGGCGTTCCGGTTGTAAAGACGAGAAGATTTGCTTTATTTTAGACGAGTCTAATGTTATGGACTCTGGATTTCTCGAACGAATGAACACATTGTTAGCCAACGGAGAAGTGCCCGGACTTTTCGAAGGCGACGAATTCACTACTCTTATGACTCAAATCAAAGACTCGTCACAGAGAGAGGGCCTTATGCTTGACTCCAACGAAGAACTATACAAATGGTTTACACACCAAGTGATCAAAAATCTTCACGTCGTCTTCACAATGAATCCGTCGTCTGAAGGCCTCAAAGACCGAGCGGCCACTTCTCCCGCTCTCTTCAATCGATGTGTTCTCAATTGGTTCGGCGACTGGACTAATGAGGCGCTCTTCCAAGTGGGCCGAGAGTTCACGTCAAAGCTGGACATCGATAATACCAAATACGTTGCGCCGCAATACTTCCCGTCGGCGTTCCCGGGCTTTACGGCCAACCCAACGCATAGGGACGCCGTTATCAACGCATTCGTGTATATCCACCAAACCCTACACCACGCGAACGAACGGCTAGTAAAACGTGGCGGAAGAGTGACGACAATAACTCCGCGCCATTATCTCGATTTCATTAACCATTACGTGAAACTGTATTACGAAAAGTGTTCCGAACTCGAAGACGAACAGTTGCACCTCAATGTCGGCCTCTCGAAGATCAGAGAGACTGTGGAACAGGTCGAGGAATTGCAAAAGTCATTGGCTTCGAAGAGCAATGAATTGGAGGCCAAGAATCAGGCGGCGAACGCCAAACTGAGAGAGATGTTGAAAGACCAACAGGAGGCCGAACGACGCAAAGTAGAGTCACAGGAATTGCAAATTAGACTCAAAGTATGGATTCTCAACATTAATGCCATTTAAATGCTATAATAATATTAACTATTGATTGTTTAATTCAATGCTTAGAAACAAGAGGCGTCGATCGCCGAGAAGACCGACGACGTAATGGCAGACTTGGCTAAAGTGAAACCGGCGGTAGAAGAGGCACAACAAGGTTTGATACCATAATGAATGATATATTCAAAACTCACGGCTAACCAAACTTGCATTTCACGCCAAACTCGCTGACACTTAGAGCGCACTAACACTCAAATTGAATCAATTAATCGCTTATTTATTTCTTGGCTCTTAATCGCTTTGTTTCGCCTATCATTTTGGGAGTTATTTTTTGTTTTAATTTGTATTTTGTTTGGAATTTTTGTCCCATTATAGCCGTCCAGTCAATTAAAAAACAGAATTTAGTTGAGGTTAGATCTATGATGAATCCTCCGCCAGCCGTTAAGTTAGCCCTCGAATCGATTTGCCTTTTGTTGGGCGAAACGACCACTGAATGGAAAGTGATTCGTTCGGTTCTTATGCGCGAAAACTTCATCGCAACGATTGTTAATTTCCAAACCGATGACGTGACGTAAGATATACTTATCATTTATTATCTATTTATTACACTATTTAGCGGTCAAAGCCATAAAACGGCAGCATTTAGTGGAAGTGCGGTCAATGAGTAACCCTCCACTTCCCGTCAAGATATGTCTCGAATCCATTTGTCTATTACTCGGCGAACCGTTTCAAGAGTGGAAACTCATCAGAAGTGTCATTATTCGGGAGAACTTTATCACAAACATAATC
>CAJPIZ010000898.1:0-19947 GCA_905368565.1 Medioppia subpectinata | reverse complement strand
GCTTATAGTTATAGAATGGGTGAGGGCCGGTAAAGTGAACTCATAGTTAAACTTGACATTAGTTGTGGTTTCGTATGAGAAGTATATTAAACTGATTTCATAGGTTTGGTATAGAAATCCACACAATAGTAATGTTTTTAACAAAATTTTTTTGAATACTGTAATAGTCAACATAGTTTATGTATAACCTTTTATTAAACTAAAATTTATTTATTTAATTATATTTCGGGAACAATATATTGACTTAATTCTTATTATTTAATTATATTATACATGTGTTATTGCATTTCTAATTATTCTTATTACACCCATTCTATAACTATAAGCATAATATATGATATGTAAATAATGTATATTTATATCAATAATTATATAAATTATTTAATTAAAATTTATTATTGAACAAAACCAATTTAATATTTATTATTATTTTAATTAAACTATAGTAATATTTTTATATAAACTTTATGTTAACACCGTAGAAACAGATATGAAACACAACAACAATTGCTTTTCATTGATCGCAATAAAACAATATAAGTACATTCATACATAATTTATTTAATAATATAAATCATACAAGTAATAAATTGAAATAATATAATACCAAACAAACTCATAATGGTTTGGAGTTATTCACCGACCAATACATACAAGACCAGATATGCCAACTCGTAGACATTGATAGTGTATTTCAATGTAATGTCTTTAATCAAAACTAGAGATGTAATTAGTGTTACCATAAGCTCCCGGAATGGCACGAGTCTCCGGAAATTGAGGTCTCGCTCCTGTCTCCCGGCGGATGTCTATTCACACAATTCTGTTTGAAATATGAAACATTTATTTGTCGAACATAACCAATAAATTATACAAATATAATCAATGTCATAAAAATACTCATTTGTTTGATATCAAAATAATTTCAATGTCCTCAATTACTATAAATGAGTAAATAATAAAAGAAAATAAAAATAAATTCAAACTTTTAAAATATAAATGATTATAAATTATAATTAGCATGATGAATGTGTTATACAAAAACATTGGATTACATTTAATTTATTTATATACAAAAATTAAAAATATTTTATGTAATTACTACTTTAAGTTACGTCTGACTTTCATTGACCATTAAATAAATGTATGATAAAAATATTTATACAACCTAACATATTTTAATTATACATTTACAGTTTATATGTCAATAATCAAGAATGTAATTAATCCGGCATGCAAAAAGGTAAAACTTTGGTGGAAAAATATATATATTAAAGTATAATATGTTTACAATGTGTTCACAGAGCAATGCTTTTGTAATGAAATCACATAAATGATATGATACTGCAATATATATTAAAATGTCTTTTGCATGCCTTAGTAATTAATACTTTGTGTTATAATAATATACAACTATTATTAATGACATTTAACATGTCTTAAATATATTTTTAAACATTTTTTATATGATATTAAGTGTAATTAATAGTAACTATAATAAGAATATTTAAAAGAACAAGGCCAATTTTTATTTTTTTATCTTGCACATTTGATATTAATCACAAATTATTAAAATTGTGACAATATATTTGTCATTTTTATAAATGATGAATTTCTTTTATGGATTTACTATGCTAAACTTAATTATTATAAACACAATGTCAAGCACACAAGTTGCTCTAATAGCAATGTTTGTAAACAAACTGCTAACATGCATGCTCCATTGGCACACCAACTGAAAATGTTTAATAAATGTGTACTAGGTTGTATATATAATTTTATCATATGAATAGTAATATGCTGAAATGCACTAACTAGTTCATTTATTTAACAATCTGAATCAAATCATCGTATTAAGTTATCATGGTTGAAGCATTGAATATATTGATTTAGAGTTTATAATGAATTACAGAGTTATTGCATTTCAGCATATTACTATTCATATAACTATTATTTAAACGTAAGTGGATTTTTGGGGTTTATGTTAATTACTATTAATATTACTTCACAATCGGTACTTAACCTGAAGATCGATAGTATCGATGCATTGATAACCAAAATACAGCATAAAGTGGACCAACAAATGGCAATCATTGCCCGCCTGTGCGGACACCCGGTGTTTGATCACCGGTTCATCGACTGTATGTTTTCTGGATACCACTCTCAATTGATTTTTAATTAAAATTTAAAGTGTAATTGGGGGACTAGTCTCCCAGTTTAAGCTTGTAGAGTTAAGCATGATTTACATAACACATACAGAACCCATACGTTGCGGTAGTTTTTGTTTGACGCGTCGAGTTATGGGACGCGAAATACTTGTTTGTGTTGAATTACCACTTATTGAGTGCACATTATTTGTTATATTAAAAAGTGTTGGATTATTAATATTAATGTTTGGTTTTTTGAAAATAAAGATTTTATATTTAATAAACAATTGTATGAATAGATTAGTGAACATAAGTACTGAAAAGCCAAACCATAGGCCCAGAAGTGATCCAATGAATGCCAAATACTCTTCAAATGACATTTTCAATGATATCTCGTATATTATATTGGGTTCAATGGGTAAAGTCAAGTGAATAATTATTTTATCACTTTGCAAAGTTTTGTCAGTTTTGTATTGACTGATATAATAGTCTTGTATACATTCTATTTTATTATCGCATTTTTGTTTGCAAATTAATTTAAATTTTTCGAAGAATTCATTATAAGTTTTAAAGTGGATAACATTATTCAAATTTTTAAATCCATCATCATCATATTGTGATAAACTATATGGAACTTGTCCATGTTGTTGGTAATATTCCTTTATCACACATCCCATTACGCATTCATGACGTGTTTCACTCGCCAAACATTTGTTGTTGTTTAACATGTAATTTAATTTGACAATAAATCGGCGGTAAGAGATTATTATATAATTGTTATCACTTGTTTTAAACTCCAAATCACCAGGGCGATTATACACCCGTTGCCGTTCGTGGGGTGAGTGCACGTGAACCTTTAGGTGCTTGGTCAATGATTTATTGGCAATTTGTAATACAAATTCCGCATTTTTAATGACGTGATTACTTGCCTTTTCTGCATAACGAGTATCTGAATCAGCCGTCCATTGAGACAATAAAGTCACGCATAAAATATAACTGTTAGAAGACAGGGACCGGCGATACGGCGCTATTGAACTACAATTTTTAATCTTGTATTGATTGATCATTCTACAACGAAATACATGATCAAGGTCTATGAGTTGGTCCAGTTGGTCTTTTATAGATTGGTTTGCAAATATATCAAAGTCAAATTTACCATCATTGTTATAGTATTTAGGCTTCATTTCAGGTCGTATCAGGTGCTCGCTATCCATGCATACCGTGAGGGCCGGTAAAGTGAACTCATAGTTAAACTTGACATTAGTTGTGGTTTCGTATGAGAAGTATATTAAACTGATTTCATAGGTTTGGTATAGAAATCCACACAATAGTAATGTTTTCAGCAAAATTTCTTTGAATACTGTAATAGTCAACATTGTTATTGAAAAGTAACCTGGTGTTAAACTAGAATTAAAATATTTTTACATAATATTTTAGGAACAATATATTTGCTTAATTCTTATTGATAAAATAACACAATTGTTGTTACATTTCAAAATAGAAATTATTATTTTTACCCTCATTGAATAAACACAATAGACGTATATACTTTACATTTATACCATTAACTAATTGAATTATTTTATTTTGTAACATAAACAATTTAATTTTTATTTGATTAAAGTATTGTAATATTTTTATATGAGTTTACGTTTAATAAACAAATATAAAACATAGAAATTGTTTTTTATTGATTGCAATATTTTTAATCAAACAAATAAATAAATATCTACTTGCATAAGTTAACATAATATAAATATTTTTAATTAATTGTAAATTTGTCAGTCAAAATTGTTTGCTACTAAGATAAATTAAAAACAAATTAACAAAATTAAAGTAAATTGTTAATTATTATAACAACTATATATTATAGTTAACAATATAGTCTTAATTGCTATTTAAAACATAAAAATAACAGCAAATTATTTATATTAATTAATTGTGCGCTGTTTTATTTATACAAATATGATATTAATTGTAAATACTAAAATTATTATTGATTTATAGTTATACAATTTAATGTTAATGTTACAACTAAACAAATATTTTAATTTTAGAATTATTGTGATTTAAATTAGCATATGTTTATAATCCAAATTTCCAATAATTTAAAAAAAAACAAAATAAAAAGGAATATATATTCACGGGGTTAACTGATCTTGATGGAGTTATTAAAAAAATTTCTGACAGTTAGCATAGGGTTGAATGAATTGAAAATTGTCTTTTTACATGAGTTATGCAAGTCATTAGAATTGTTTTGTTATAAACCCTATGCCTTCTCATTCCGGGATACTACCGGGAAACCCGTAGCTTATGGCAACATTAGTTATATCACTCATAGGTTGTTGTGGTAATTGATTGACGCGTCGAGTTATGGGACGCGAAACTCGCGTTTGTATGGAATTACCACGTATTGGGTGAACATTTTGTGTTATATTAAAAAGTGTTGCGTTATGTAAATTATTATTAATTTTAACGAACGGTTTTTTGAAAATAAAGGTTTTGTATTTAATAAACAATTCTATGAATAGATTAGTGAATATAAATAGCGAAAAACCAAACCATAGGCCCAGAAGTGATCCAATGAATGCCAAATACTCTTCGAATGACATTTTCAATGATATCTCATATATTATATTTGGTTCGATGGGTCGACTCAAGTAAACAGAAATTGAATTATTAAATGGATAATTTGTCGCTTGGGAAAAATGGTATTGACTGATATAAAAGTCTTGTATACATTCTAGTTTTTCATCGCATTTACGTTGGCAAATTAATTTAAATTTTTCGAATAATTCATTATAAGTTTTAACATTGATAACATGATTCCGATTTTTAAACCCATCATTGTTATATTGTAATATACTGTATGGAAATTGTTCATATTGTCGGTCAAATTCACGTATAATGCATTCCATTTCGCATTCATTACGTGTTTCACTCGCCAAACATTTACCGCTGTTTAACATGTAATTTAATTTGACAATAAATTTGCGGTAAGAGATTCTGACATAGTTTTGAAAATCTACAAAAATGTAAACATCACCCGAGCGTTTAAACGTACGTTGTCGTTCGTGGCGTGAGTGCACGCGAACATTTAGGAACCAGGTCAATGATTTATCGGGAATTTCTAATTTAACTGCCGCATTGTGAATAGCATGATCACTTGCTTTGACCGCATAGCGCGCGTCCGACTCACCCGTCCATTGAGACAAAACAGTCACACATAAAACACGACTTTTACGAGACAGAGATCGGCGATACGGCACTATTAAACTGCAATCATACCACTCATTTTGACTAGTAACTTCACATTTAAATACATTATTAAAGTTTATGAGTTGGTTCATCTGGTCTTTTCTGGATTGGTTGGCAAATTTATTAAAATCAAAATGACCATCACGGTTGTAGTATTTTAACTTATATTCAGATCGTATCAATTGTTCGGTATCCATGCATACCGTGAGGGCCGGTAAAGTGAACTCATAGTTAAATATGACATTAGTTGTGGTTTCGTATGAAAAGTATATTAAACTGATTTCATAGGTTTGGTATAGAAATCCACACAATAGTAATGTATTCAACAAAAATTTTTTGAATAATTTAATTGTTAACATAGTTGATGAAAAGTAACCTGGTGTTAATATAGAAATTTAAATATTTTTAAATTATATTCTGGCCTACTTTTGGCAATCCCTGGTCATTGCATTTTAAAATCAATATATTTCTCTTACCGCCATTATATAAATATAAACATAATATACATATATTTACATCAATAATTAATCACATAATTTAATTAGAATCTATTATTGAACATGATCAATTTAATAATTTTTAATATTATTTTGATTAAACTATAGTAATGTGTTAACTTCTTAGAAACAAATATGTAACACAGCAACAATTGCTTTTTATTGATTGCAATAATATAATATATATTACATTAAGTACATAATATAATATACTTTATATAAATAATTTAATAATATAAATAATAAAAGTAATAAACTGAAATAATATAATAACAAATAAACTTATAATGATTTGGAGATATTCGCCAACCAATTAATAAATGACAAGATGTACCAACTCGTAGAGTTTAATTATGTATTTCAATGTAATGCATAATCAAATATAAAAGTAGAATAAGTGTTACCATAAGTTTACGAAATGGCATGAGTCTCCAGAAATTAAGATATGGCTCAATACTTGCCCACCCTATTGGTGACGGACCCAGTAATTGCATTTCAATGTGTTTTGTATAAAAAATATTATGGATAAACAACTTGTGATAAAAATTATACGGCAATAGCAATTGTAATTAATTTTAATTTAATTATATAGTTTACTTCAGGAACCGGCACAGTTAAAAAATAATTAGACGTGAATTTTGTTTGACATTTATGCTTTCTCGTGCATTAATCATGATAAACATTACGCTTTTTTAATTATTGACTGCCCTTTGTAAATTTATATATTTATTAAGTTTATCATTATTAGTGTATACCTATGGTATAAATATAGGTAAGCCCCATTAATATTAGTAGCATACTATATATGAATCACCAAGTATGAAAGTATTTAGTAGCATAAATTATAATGCAATAAATGTTCCCAGGAACATTCAGTGCCGGTTCATGGTTTACTTAATATTTCATAATATATGTTTACACATGGTTAACAATATAAAATATAATAGTTATTATTTTATTATAATAAAATAAAATTACATAACAATTTACGTACAAAAATCTGCGTCCCTGAACAAAAATTAAGTATTTTATAATAATTATAAACTTTACAATAATGTATTTATTATTTAATTTTAGAAAATACATACAACATATTATTAATAGACAAAATATTTTTTACAACCCATTGAAAATACATTAGCTATAGAGCTAACATTAATCATTGATTTATTACTAAAGAATTGGTGTTTTGCTATTTTAAACATGATTTATATAACATTTACAGCACTCATAGGTTGTTGTGGTAATTGATTGACGCGTCGAGATATGGGACCCGAAACACTTGTTTGCATTGAATGCACATTATTTGTTATATTAAAAAGTTCTACGTTAGGTATAATAATAGATGGATTATTATTGTTAATCACCTGTTTTATAAAGATATAGGGTTTATATTTAATAAATAATTGTATGAATAGTTTAGTAAACATAAGGACCGATACACCAAACCATAGGCCCAGAAGTGATCCAATGAACGCCAAATACTCTTCAAATGGCATTTTTAATGATATTTCGTATATTATATCGGGTTCTATGGGAAAAGTCATGTAAATGCTAACTAGATCCTTCTTATGGTATTTTCTATCTTCGGTAGTTTTATACTGATTGATATAAAATTCTTGAATACATTCTAATTTTTCATTGCATTCACGTTCGCAAATTAATTTTAAATTAGTGAGCGATTTAAAAGTAGTTTTCAATTCGCTAACACTAATTTTGCTAAAATTTTTTAATTCATCATCATCATATTGCAATATTGAACTGTGAATTAGTCCGCGTTGTCGTTGAAACTCCCGTATAACGCATCGCATCTCGCATTCATGACGTGTAACACTCGCCAAACATTTATCGCTGTTTAACATGTAATTTAATTTGACAAGAAATTTGCGGTAAGAGATTATTATATAATTTTTAAAACGTGTATCGATTTCCAAATCACCAGGGCGATTATACACTCGTTGCCGTTCTTGGCGTGGGTGGACGCGAATTTTTAGGAGCTTGGTCAATGATTTATTAGCCATTTTTAACATAAGCACCGCATCATTAATAACACCATTACTTGCTTTCACAGCATAGCGCGCATTTGACTCACCCGTCCATTGAGACAATATTGTCACACATAATACGTTATTCATACTGTTGTAAGACAGGGACCGGCGATACCGTGCTATTGAACTGCACTCATACATTTGGTTATGATTAAATACATAACATTGAAATTCACGACCAAAATCTACAAATTGTTTCAGCTGGTCCTTTATGGATTGGTTAGCGAATATATCTAAATCAAAATGACCATGTTTGTCGTAGTATTTAGGCTTCATTTCAGATCGTATCAGGTGCTCGGCATCCATGCATATTGTAAGGGCCGGTAAAGTGAAGTCATAGTTAAACTTGACATTAGTTGTGGTTTCGTATGAGAAGTATATTAAACTGATTTCATAGGTTTGGTATAGAAATCCACACAATAATAATGTTTTCAACAAAATTTTTTTGAATATTGTAATAAGCAACATTGTTTTTAAAAAGTAACCTGTTTGTTGAACAGTGTATAAAAATGAAACGATTAATTAAAAGTAAACCAGTCTAGCACATTGAAAATAAAAATGTAAGCTAATCAATATTATCTGATACTGTCACAAAATCAATAAAAGCAAACTAATTAAATTGTTTTTCATCAGTGCATTAAAAATTTTAACAAACAATATAATTATCAATATGTCATTACTAGTCTAATTCACTAATTTATTTTAATTATATTTATTGACGATATAACATGATAAAATACATGTATATATTTAATAAGTTTAGTAATGATTTTTCCATTATGAATTATCATTATTACATGTGTACTTAATATAAACATGTTATTGGCGGATTATGAAACTATTGCTGCAATTCCTACAACTATACTTAATTTGAACAAAAATAATGATGATACAATTAATATAAAATTAAATCTATTAGGTCATTCAGGATTTTTACAAGAAATACACCATGCACCATGCAAATGTACCATGCAATTATTGTTATAAATTACTAAATATTTCGTACTTAAGAATTAATTATCACCCATTAAATATAACGCTTTTTAATTATTTAACTAGATAATATAAACTTTTACAATAAATATACAGTTTGTAACTAACAATATAATATTAACGTGTTTGAACGTTGCACAAATAGTAATTTTGTACATTTATATCAATACTTCATTACGAGACAATAAATAATTAATTATCATAGAACATTTATATTAATATTATTAATGTTATGAAATTATTACTAGTTATATCTAGGTAAAAAATAAAGTAATGCTCAAAAATGATACCTGAACTTTAACTCATATTTTTGTAAGTAAAACACATGCTTATAAAACAAAGCTCTTTGTTATACAAAGCTACTATATATTGAGATTATTTTATGATATAAATATTAAAAATATTTATTGTCATCGATGGCCAGCGATTTTCCGAACAATATACACATTAGACATTATTTTATACAAATTTATAAAGTGCTTATTTTACGCGATTGTGCACTAGAAAAATTAAACACATTTATAATGTAAATTGTATAAATGTGCATGAATGACTACTATAGATAAAAACGTGCCGCGCCCTTGATTGTGGCCGTGGTGGTCATCCGATGTTTGGCCACTTATTGGTAGTGTTTAAACTGGTTCGGGACTCCGATGTCAAATATATTTGAAATAATTAAGTGACTAATTATTTATATTTTTAATTAAAAATCAGTAATTATTAAGTCATGATACTTTTATTATTATTTCAAAATGTATGCTCAACCAGAATATCGGTAACCACTTTGTTAAACGAAATACAGCATAAACTGGACCAAGAAATAGCAATCATTAAAGCTTTTAATTTTTACAATAAATATTATAGTTTTAAATGTGATCTATATTTATTGTAGTTAAAAATAAAAATGTCCCATGCAACATTCCATGCTAGTCATTCAAATGTTACAGTTTATTGTTTACAGTTACATTTACGTGTAATTACTTGTTTACAGTGTTCAAGATGTTTGCATTTTGTAATTACAAATAAATCCTTGTAAATCATTTTAATGACCTGAATTACAATTAACAAGTCAATAATAAAAGTAATTAGAAATATATTCAAATATATAAAATATAAATCATTATTCTTAATTACAATTAACATGAAAAATGTATTAAATAAAAACTTTGGGTTACATTTAATTAACATAAATATACAAATTAATTTATTTTATCTATATTTAAATTACAACAGCTTAAGTTGACCATTAAATAAATGAATGATAAAAATATTTATACAACATAGTAGATAGTAATTACACATTTACAACTTATGTACCAATAAACAATAATGTATAAATAATTTAATCCTTTGCGTTAAAAATATTTGCCATTTATTAATGACAGTAAAATTGTTTAAAATACCTTTTAATATTTTAAATATTTTAAATATGAGTGTAATTAATAGTATATATTGTAATAATGTTTTAAAATCAAATTCAATTTTTAATTTGTTAATTATATTTGATAATTACCATAAATTAGTAAATTTGTGATGATTATATTTTGTTACTTTATAGAATGATAAATTTTATTTATGAAATAACTAACATACAGTTAATTATCGCTCCATTTGCTCACAAACTGTAAATGTTTAATAAAGCTCTACTCTATTGTTTATATATTTCAATTGTATAAACATAATTTGGAATAATTATGTAACTAATTATTTTTATTTTATTTAAAAATTTATAATTATTAAAACATAATACTTTTATTATTACTTCAATCTCTACTAAACCACAATATTGATAGTATCGATGCATTGATAGCCGAAATACAACATAAAGTGGACCAACAAATGGCAATCATTGCCCGCCTGTGCGGACACATCCGGTGTTTGATCACCGGTTCGTCGACTGTATCGATGAGATCGCACGCAATGGCATACAAGCGGTCAATACAAGTCGTCACTGTAAACGGGGGTCAATATGATGGCTCGGATGGTTAATAGTTTGCCATTTTTAAGATATTAAATTAAATGCAATAAATAAGAGATAAAATTAATTTTATAATTGTCAAAATACTTGTTACAAATTTTTTGGTAAACCATTATATACTGTATATAAATAATTACATTACTGTTGCATCAACATGAACTTATATAAACTAGAACCTTTATGATATAATATATTATTTGTTGTGATATTTAATTGAGGCGTCAACTTATGGGACGCAAAACTCTTTGTTGCCTTAAATTAATACGAATTGAGTTATTTGTTATATTTAAAAATGTTACTTTAGGTGTGGTATTAATATTAATTTCCGGTTTTGTGAATATAAATGTTTTGTATTTATTGACAAATATTATGAATAGATTAGTGAACATAAGGACCGATACACCAAACCATAGGCCCAGAAGTGATCCAATGAATGCCAAATACTCTTCGAATGACATTTTCAATGATATTTCGTATATTATATCGGGTTCTATGGGTAATGACAAAGAAATTGTAACTTTATCACTTTTCAAAATTTTTTCAATTTTGTATTGACTGATATAATAGTTTTGTATACATTCTATTTTCTTATCGCATTCACGTTCGCAAATTAATTTAATATTTTCAAATGATTTATAATAAATTCCAAATTTGCCAACGTTTCGACTTTCAACCGGATCATCATCATATTTTGATAGTCCAGAGGGAAAGTGACCATGTTGTCGGGAAAATTCCCGTATAACGCATCGCATTTCGCATTCATGACGTGTTTCGTTCGCAAAACATTTATCGCTATTTAACATGTAATTTAATTTGACAATAAATTGGCGGTAAGAGATTTTTACATCGTTTTGATTACTTGCATCGAGTAACAAATCACCAGGGCGATTATACATACGTTGGCGTTCGTGGCGTGAGTGCACGCGAACCTTTAACAAATTGGTCAATGAATTGTTGGCAATTTCTAATCTAAAAGCCGCATGGTTCATTATGTAATTACTTTCTCTAACTGCATAACGCGTGTCCGACTCACCCGTCCATTGATACAAAAATGTGACACAAAATTTATAACTGTTATAAGTCATGGACTGTCGATACGGCGCTATTGAACTGCAATTATACCACTGGTTTTGATTACAGACATTACATTTAAATACATCATCAAGCTCTACGAGTTGGTCCAATTGATCCTTTATTGATTGGTTGGTGAATATATCAAAATCCAATTTACCATGCTTGTTGTAGTATTTTGCCTTTATTTCAGATTGTATCAGGTGTTTGCTATCCATGCATACCGTGAGCGCCGGTAAAGTAAACTCATAGTTAAAGTTGACATTAGTTGTCGTTTTGTATGAGAAGTATAATAAACTAATTTCATAGGTTTGGTATAAAAATCCAGACAATAGTAGTGTTTTCAACAAAATTTCTTTGAATAATGTAATGGTCAACATTGTCATTGAAAAATAATCTTGTGTTAAACTAGATTTAATATATGGTATGACTTATATTTTGGGAACAATATAATGTCTAAATTTTTATTTCTGTTAATTTTATGTGTTATTGCATTTCAAAATTAATTTATTATTCTTACACACATTGTATGAATATAATACACGTATATATTTATACCAATAATTAATTGAATTATTTATAAGAATTTATTTATTAACATAACTAATTTCATATTTATTATTAACATATTGTAATAATTTCTATTTGGTTTATTCCTTAGAAACAAATTCTAAACACAACAACAATTGCTATAACAATACTTATCGCAATATTTTACATAATATACATAACATGTATAATACAATCTTGGAATCAAAAGCTTTACAATCAATGAAAAGCAATTGGTTGTAATATACGGTTTTATTTTAAAACATATACCTATCTTGTATGATATAAAGTACATATACAGTATATTAATAGTAATTTATAAATAAGATAATTGCGTGGATATTTATAAAATTTTATAAGCTACCCTAAAACTATATTTTATGGACAATTAATTGCAAAATATGCATTTAATAAAATTAATTACTCTATAAAATTAATAACTCAAAGAATTAATTGCACAAATTAAATATAATTTATTTATTGCTAAATATAAAAGACAAAATAAATTATCACTACTTATTAGTTTAAATGAAAAATTAGTGAATTAATACAAAACCCGTACACTTTTAAAATGTTTAATATTTAATGTATCTAATAATGTAATAATATGTTATTCCATGGTTAAGAATGACCGGTACAAAGCATGGTAGGTTACCATGCTATTTTTATCTTGGGGGATATTCTCATTTTTTGGGAGGACAGGTAAGGAAAAATATATATCTTCCCTTCCGGAATAAACCTTACTTACAGTATATCATATGATTAAATTCAACGATCAAATCATGTTCAATTATGATCAAATTATGTTTATTGTTAATCAAAAATATAATTAAATCTAACATCAAAATTAAATATGGTATATTGGTTATTTTAATTGTAATATTAGGAGGGATTGGCTGAACAATTAGTCATATAACTAACATATTTTTAATTGATTTTTAACGGCAAAATTGTTATAAAAATTTAAACATAATTTATATTGATCTCCTGTCCGGACATGAGTTATATACCACTTACAGCACTTATGCGTTGCTTTCGTTTTTGTTTGACGCGTCGAGTTATGGGACGCGAAACACTCGTTTGCATTGAATTACCACTTATTGGCTGCACATTATTTGTTATATTAAAAAGTGTTGTAGGTGAATTAGTAATATTAATGTTTTGTTTTTTGAATATAATGGTTTTGTATTTTTTTGTATTTAATAAACAATTCTATGAATAGATTAGTGAACATTAAGACCGATACACCAAACCATAGGCCCAGAAGTGATCCAATGAATGCCAAATACTCTTCGAATGACATTTTCAATGATATCTCGTATATTATATCGGGTTCTATGGGTAAAGTCAATACTATTGAAACTTTATCTTTTAATTGAAGACTTGCCACGTCGATAGCTTTATACTGACTAATATAAAAGTCTTGTATACATTCAATTTTTTTGTTGCATTCACGTTCGCAAATTAATTTAATTTTATTGTAGAATTCATTATAAGTTTTATAATCGATGACTTGATTTCGATTTTCAAACCGATCATCGTCATATCTTGATATACTATATGGAAATTGTTTATGTTGTCGGTTAAATTCCCGTATAACGCATCCCATTTCGCAATCATGACGTGTTTTACTGGCCAAACATTTATCGCTGTTTAACATGTAATTTAATTTGACTATAAATTTGCGGTAAGAGATTACTAAATAGTTTTAATGACTTGTGACGAGTGTCCAATCTCCCGGACGACTATTCATACGTTGCCGTCCGTGGCGTGAGTGCACGTGAACTTTTAAGTACTTGGTCAATGATTTATTTGCAATGTCTAATATAAAAACCGCGTTGTTAATAAGGTTATACGTACTTTCTTTCACTGCATAACTCTTATCTGATTCACCCGCCCATTGGGACAAAAATGTTACACATAAATAATAACTGTTAAAAGACAGGGACCGGCGATACGGCGCTATTGAACTGCAATTATAAAACAGATTTTGATTACTGACATCACATGTAAATACAAGATCAAAGTCTATGAGTTGGTTCATCCTGTCCTTTATGGATTGGTTGGTGAATATGTCTGGATCAAAATGACCATGCTTGTTGTAGTATTTTGACTTCATTTCAGGTCGTATCAGATGCTCGGTATTCGTGCATATCGTGAGGGCCGGTAAAGTAAATTCATAGTTAAACTTAACATTAGTTGTGGTTTCGTATGAAAAGTATATTAAACTGATTTCATAGGTTTGGTATAGAAATCCACACAATAGTAGTGTATTCAACAAAATATTTTTAAATACTTTAATGGTCAACATTGTTGTTAAAATATATGATAACCTGTTCTAAAGTAGATTTAAAATTTTTGAACAATATGTTATCAAAATTCTTATTATATGCTATTATACGACAAGTGTTATTGCATTTCAAAATGAAATTATTATTCGTACACCCATTGAATAAACTTAATATACGTTTATTTATACCATTTATTAATTGAATTATTTAATTATAATTTGTTTTTATTATAAACAATTTCATATTTATTATTATTATAATTAAAATATAATGATTACAATATTGTAATAATTTATACCAGATTTACATCTTAAAAACAAATATAAAACAACAATTGTTTTTCATTGATTGCAATACTTTGATTTATAATATTGTATTACATATAAATATATAAGTATTGCAATCAATGGAAAACAATTGTTGTTGTGTTTCATATTTGTTTTTAAGGCGTTAACAAAATAAAACTAATTGCAATATCTTAATCAAAATATTTTAATTATAATAAAATAATTCACTTATTATTGGTGTATTAGTATAAATAGCCTATATTATGATTATTTAATTCGTGTTATAATAATAATTTCATTTTGAAATGCAATAATACTTATAATATCTTATATTATCAAATAATAAGAATTTAGATAATATATTGCTACCAAAATATAATCCAAAAAATATTTTATTTTAGTTTAACACCAGGTTACTTTTCAACAATTATGTTTGACATTAGAGTATTAAAAGGAATTTTGTTGAATACATTACTATTGTGTGGATTTTTATACCAAACGTATGAAATCAGTTTAATATACTTCTCATACGAAACCACAACTAATGTCAACTTTAATTATAAATTTAGTTTTCCGGCCATAACAATATGCATGGAAACCAAGCAACTGATACGATCTGAAATAAAGTCCAAATACTGCAACAAGCATGGTAACTTGGACTTAGATATATTCGCAAACCAATCTATAAAGGACCAATTGGACCAACTTATAGACTTTGATCATGTATTTACATGTACCATCTTAAATCAAAACCAAGTGTATAATTGTAGTTCAATAGCGCCATATCGCCGGTCCCTGTCTCATAACAGTAAAGCTTTATGCGTGACATTTTTGTCTCAATGGACGGGTGAGTCAGATAAATATTATACAGTAAAAGCAACTAAAGGAATTGTTAACAATGCGGCCTTTCAAATAATAATTGCTAATAAATCATGGACACAAGATCTAAAAGTTCACGTGCACTCACGCCACGAAAGGCAACGGCAGTATTATCGCCCTGGTGAGTTACACATTAAGCCACGTTATGTAAACTATATAACGATCTCTTACCGCAAATTTATTGTCAAATTAAATTACATGTTAAACAGCAATAAATGTTTTGCGGGCAAAACACGTCATGAGTGCGAAATGAAATGTATTATTCAAAAATTTAAACGACAACATGGACAATTTCCATATACTATATCACAATATGACGATGATGGGTTTGAAAATTATGTTATCTATCAATATGATGAAACTTATTATGAATTGTACAATAAATTTCAATTAATTTGCGAACGTGAATGCAGCAGAAAACTTGAATGTTTACAAGAATTTTATATTAGTCAGTATAAACCAACCTACGCGCCAACTCCCCATTATGTGCATAATGTTTCAATTTACTTGTCAATACCCGTTGAACCGAATATAATATACGAGATATCATTGAAAATGTCATTCGAAGAGTATTTGGCATTCATTGGATCACTTCTGGGCCTATGGTTTGGTTTTTCGGTCCTTATATTCACTAATCTATTCATACAGTTGTTTGTTAAATACACAACATTTATTTTTAAAAAACCAGTTATTATTAATAATACTAATAATAACATGGCACTTTTTAATATAACAAATAATGTGCATTCAATAAGCGGTAATTCACTACAAGCATGGGCTGGGAAATAGTTTTTGGCAAACATTTGGAAAAAGGGGTTAAATTCAGTTATGGTTTAGATTAAAATTTATTTTTAATATAATTAATAAACCTCGATAAATATTTTTTAATTTAATATACATAATAACCATCTGAGTTAACCATGCTTAAAGTAATAAGTTTAATTGTTGTCCGGATTTATGTGCTCCATTCTCTACAGTAGTAAGATTTTGTGCGTACATCTAGTCGTACACAGTATTTTAATATGTATTGTAATTTGTACCTTATTCATAGTTTAATCATATATAATGTTAACAAATTAACAAGGTGAATTAGAAACCACGTCAATATTGTTTAGTTCCTTTCAATTTTCGTACGTCTCTTACTCTATAATATACGGTATATAAATGGTTCTTATAATAAGTTATGGCATAAATGTGTTTACGTACAGTATTTAAAATAACAAGCGTGCACGATATCACTCGTGTGTACGTATAATTATTTATGTTTTTTTGCATGACCCAGTAGAAAATTTGAAAATATTATTAATGCATTAAAATATCATTAAATGTCTAATTAAGTAAGAATTTCGAAATAAATGAATATTTTTCGAGTGTTTTTAACGATTTTAAGTTAAAATATGAGCACGAACAGTTTTTGCTTGATGTAAACAATAATTATAAAGCACAATACGATATTTTTATAACGATACATCACAATACAATAGGCAGTAATATAACTAATGTTGACATTAGTGGTTTTAACCAAGTTCAAAATCCTGTGTTTTATAAATGTTGCATGGTAGACTGTCATTTAGTATAAGCAATTATTACGCAACTAATAGATTACAAAATAAAATTTTCTAATAATAAGTTATTTATGAAATTACTTTTATAATAGTTGTTTGCATTTAATTTGTAATTTAGAGATTAATTATAACAACAACTTTCGATTAGTTAAACATTTAAATTGCTAAAAATTAATTGTGAATATTGCAAAAATGGTGATCAGTTTGACTCAACTTAAGCGGAGATATAATGATTTAATTGAGAAAAATAGTCGTAAATTTCTCGGCGCTAAAAGTGTTGAATATTTTACTAAAAATTATTTCATCATGATTTTGGATTCAGAGTATTATTTACCCGACGTTTACAATAAACGCAAACAATTGCCACCAATTATAGCAAAAATTGTGTTATTATTAGTGGGCGTCAGGTTTGCCGTCTCAGCGGTGGTCAACACCCGGGAAATGCGGGCCCTATTGTGCGACACAAGCTATGTATCGGGAAATCCGGTACTGATGTCAACAATGATGAGTATATCAGCGTTTGCCACACTTTTCATTAACATTACTGTACAATACCTGGATTTTAATGGCAAACTATATGTTAATAAACTGTTCAATGATCTCAAATATAACACATTTGATCCGCCATTGAATGCCAAACACATGAGAAAATTGATTTTACGCTTAAATTTATTTGTTAACAATTTTTTGTATCCAATGTTTTGGACGCTTATGATTGTGTCAAATGGTTTCGCTCTTTGGTTAACAATTATCGCTTATTTTGATCCCAACTCTGGTTTCACTATAGTTTTGATCATTTTCTGGACTATTTGTAATACTTTATGGTTAACACAGTTCTTAGGTATGATTTGTTTTGCATTTATTTTGTGGTATTTTAGCACAAATTATTTGAAATATAAGTTTATTGAAATTAATACAATCATTGAGATTTGTATTCAATATAATAACCAACAATTACTTATGAATTACATTATAAAACACAATTCTGTGGCAATAATTGCTCATAAATATAATATATTATATAAATACATACTATTTGTGGTCTATTATGTCGGGACGCCTGCCATTGAAATATTACTATATCTTACGTTTGCAAACGACACCCCATTTGTGGGACGTTTTGTTTTTGCAATTTTATTTACAGTGGAGTTTAATACAGTTTTAGCGCTTAATTATATGTCGACCAGATTTACAAAACCCTCGAATAAAACACTTCCCATTTTATATGGATATATGAAATGCCGGAGTATTTCAGTGCAAAATCGTATTAAACTTTTGGCATTCATAGAGAGGTTGTGTTCACACGATATCTGCTTTTATTGTCTAAACTTATTCCCAATGAGTTCTCTTGAGTTTGCATTTTATGTTTACGCCGTTATAACTAATTATATGCTTATCATTAAATTTGCTTAAAAACAATTTATAATGTCTTATTAAATATATTCTATTTGAAAGTGTTATGAATATATTTACCAATTTATTTTAAATTTATATTTTGTTTGATATTACAATTTCTAAAATGCATTCAAGTATTAATTTTGTATTTATTAATAAATAATTTAATACTGTTTATAAAATAATTTATATATTAAGTATTACTTTACAACCGGTACTTAACCAGAAGATAGATAGTATCGATACATTGATAACCGAAATGCAGCACAAAGTGGACTAACAAATGGCAATCATTGCCCGCCTGTGCGGACACTCGGTGTTTGATCACCGGTTCGTCGACTGAATCGATGAGATCGCATGCAATGGCATACAAGCAGTCAATACATGTGACAGTAAACGAGGGTCAATGGGAGGGGTTATCGAGTATTAAATTAACATTTATTAATACAGTAAATAAATGCAATCAATGA
Organism: Medioppia subpectinata; assembly: GCA_905368565.1. Lineage (NCBI taxonomy): Eukaryota > Metazoa > Arthropoda > Arachnida > Sarcoptiformes > Oppiidae > Medioppia > Medioppia subpectinata. The sequence continues at coordinate 522 of CAJPIZ010000898.1, read as the reverse complement.
TCATATTACTAATTTATTAATAACAGTCAAGTTATTGAATATAGTTTTTAAATTGCAAGTTGTAAACAATAATTACAATAATGTTGTAATTATTGTGGCGCAATAATGTAGTGAAATGTTTACAAGTTAGATTTAACATTAAACTTAACTGTGCAAATAAAATAATCTTTTTAAATATACTATTGGAAGTCAAACATTTTTGATATACCTCTACATTTCGCAGTACACACCACATATAGAAACCATGTTTTGCTTTAAATATGGGAGTGCTATGGGAGAGGGATTTTCACAGTACAGACTACATATATTTACAATGATATATATAATTTGCACACTAAAAGCTAAAGTAAAGAGTTTTGTTTCCATACACTACTTTGTATAATGGATAGAACGGCAGCCTTTGAGCTGAATTGCCCAGGTTCGAAACCCACGAGCAACTTTACTTTAATTGTTTTTTTAATTTAAGTTTTGGTTTTAAGAGAGAGATAGAGATAGAGATTGAGATTGAGAGAGAGAGAGAGA
>CAJPIZ010000897.1:0-10275 GCA_905368565.1 Medioppia subpectinata | reverse complement strand
TCTCTCTCTCTCTCTCTCTCTCTTATCTAAATATTATATCTGATCCGAGAATATCGTGTAATTCATATGTAATTATGGTCTTAAGAGAGAGCAAAATATCTTTTCTCAACTCGTTTTGACATTTAATTCTTAGCGTTGTTTTAGTATTCAATAAAATAAACATTTCTTTCACTCCTTTGAGAAAAACGTATTAAACATTAATTTCAAAGAAAGCAAAAATCCGGTGAAACAAAAAGGCAGTGAAATATATTTGTTTGTATTTTTAAAATTTCAATTTATACAAACCCGACGTTTAGCCTTACATATGATTATGTATACCATTGTTGCTATTTTTTGTGATACATTTATTATTTGTTTTATATATGTTTCCAAATGTAATGTTAATGAGAATGGATTGAAATTTATATTTGTTTTGTTTTGTTTCCGTCACTCAAATACTTCATACATTGTGTTCAGTTTTCTCGAGATTAAAATCAAATCAATTAACTTTTTGGATGACTATAACGAAAGGGCTTTGAAAATGTTATTTAAATTTTTATTTCTTTAAATCGTAAGCGAGAGAGAGAGAGAGAGAGAGAGAGAGAGAGAGAGAGAAAGTAACATAATTGATATTCCGTTAGAATTGGTGAACAAATGACTTGAATAACGGAATGACAAAAGAATTGTGGAGAAAAAGGGCTGACATTTGATTTCCTGTTATATAATTGAAGTACTGGACGGACGATCAGTAATGTTAATAATGAGCATTCATTTCGCATTCATTTGGATCTTCCAATCGTCTGAATATCAATACCGATGAGACAATTGTCAGTCGATTTTGTTTTTATTTTGTTTTCTGGTTATTTGAATCCAAATGTAATGCATTTATTAAATTATATAATTATTCTCAGACTTGATATTCGGCTTTTCTCATGTCTACGACCAACAAATTACAGTTAATATGATTTGTGATATGAAAAAATGTCGTATTTCACATGACAAAAATGTAATATACATACCGAGTAGACTCCCAGGCGTTCCTAAACTGCAAATCAAATCATTATGAGCTGCAAATCCAATGCAAAGGAGAGAAAGAGAAAAAAAATGAGAACACAATTTAAATGTTTTGTTTTTTATTTCATATTTTTCAATACAATTTCAATTCGTTTAAATTTTTTTCTGCGTTAAAAATTTGATATAAAAAAATTTTGGTGGAAAATTAAATTTTAAACTTTCGTACGAAAAGCAATACCTTTAATATTATTTTGAGAGGATCTGCGAGAATGTCGTCAATTGATATCGCAATTTGAATAAAAAATATTTTAAGCAAAAAACCATTCGTTAAATCAATTTATTAAACTTTCGTACGAAAAGCAATACCTTTAATATTATTTTGAGAGGATCTGCGAGAATGTCGTCAATTGATATCGCAATTTGAATAAAAAATATTTTAAGCAAAAAACCATTCGTTAAATCAATTTATATGATCTCTACTGAAGACAACTTACTGTTTGTGAGGCACTGGACTTCCGCCGTGAGAATGGCCGCCATTCACGCCATCCATCACAGGGCAGGTGACCATCATATAGGCTATTAGGAGATAATCACATAATCGTTACTAATGTATGTTATTTATGGCACTAATTATCAACAATTCGGACCCTTTTCTAGTTTTCTTCTCTTCCTTTTGTTGCATATCTTAACCGTACAAACACTCAATATAAGGGCCGCCACGAAGAATAGCACACTTCCCACTATACCGGCTGTTATAGCTCGCGGACCTCTTATCCCTTCGGGACCTGAATTGGCACAAAAAATTTATTTTATAACAATTTTATTTGTTGTCAATTCAATTCACAACACGACTCGAAATACCGGGTATTTTATATTCTAGTGATTGTCCCAAATCTCCGATTCCTAGTATAGAGAATGCGTTCACACGAATCGTATACTTAAGCCCCGGATGCAGGTCTTTGACTACAATTACACCATAATCAGCAAAATTTGCAATTTATTGTTCACATTAAATGTTAGCCAAAAAAAACGCACTCAAATACGCGGTCTCCTTAGAGACGGACTCCGATGTAACCCATTTGCCGTCGCCTTCTTTATACTCGACCGTATAGTACGAGACTTTAGTCGTGCCCTCCAATGGCGGAAGCCATGAGACAACCCATCCCTGAGCCATCTTCTCGACGGTCACATTGCGGGCCTGTCCTGGCTTTGGACCTAATGGGGCCGATGTGGTCGACGGCATCGTTGGCTCATCTAATGTATCAGTAGTGCCCGGACGAGTGCCCATCTCTGTTCAAATGCAATCAATTATAGCACATTTTATTTATAAATCTGGCGCATTTAATTATTTACCAGGCTCCTGCACAGGCATATATGTGGAGCCGTAATCATCGGTAGGGAACTGACCATTAACTGAATCCCAACCTATAGTCGAAATAAGATAACAACAATAATTAATGTCCAAATTGTAACGATAAGTATTAAACATTGAAATGAATGATTACTTTTAGTGCGAGCCCTCACTATATTAGATCCCAAACCTCTGCCGAAAGTATTGGAAGCGAATACTTGAAAGTCGTATTCAGTATTAGTTTGTAAGTTATATATAGTGAAAGTGGATGTGGTCTCTGGCGGCTGGACTCTAATCGTCTTCCATCCCGTCTCGTCCTCATCAGAAAATCGATAGCTTTTAAGGCAAACACACAGAAGAAGAAAAAAACGATGACATAAAATATATAAAAAGAAAATTAAATTAAATTTGTTGTCAAAACGAATTGTGAGGGGAAGACAGCGACAAAAAATTGTCGACCAAAAAAACATATATCGATATAATAGATGTGTTGATCGAAATAAAGTGCAAAACAACAAAAACTATATAAACTAATAAAATGATTGTGAATGTGGTGTATATGTGTGTACCGTATGCTGAAGAACTGTTGATGTCCTCCATCATAATTAGGCACCCAGGTCACCGTCGCCGCAAAGGCACTCGAGTTTACCGATACATTAGTCGGCGCGTGTGGTGTCGTACCTTATTTTTACAATCATATAAGTTATACATTAATGCATTTATAGTTATTTATGATTATAGACAGTAGTGTACAGTAGATTTTTTTATATGAGTTTGTCGTCGTGTGTGTAATGAAAAAATATGTATTTTGTTGTCGCGAATAGCATTATAACGATCAGTATAAGAGAGTGAGAGAAGTATATGAGAAGTATTAGGGCTTACTATCGACGAGAAGAGTGGTTGTGGCGACTAATGTAGCGATGATGTTGTCTAACACACATTCATAGACGCCGTGATCCTCTTTTTTGATTGATTTGACCGTCAAATTACCGGAACGAATGAATGCCCGCTCTTTCGGCAGTTTAGAGCCGTCGGCCTTAAAATATGAGAAACACATCGAAAGTTATTTTCATTTATTTCATGATATATTAGACAAACATTTGGCTTAATGTTTGAAGAATTAGATAAATTGTCATTCAATGTAATGCCCGCCGCTATTAAGCTCTTATTTATTGCATTTTATCATTAATTTTAAATTTCGTTTTTTTGTCTCATTGCCGAAGAAGGAGACGAAGAATACAAAGAAAAAATAGATTAAGAAATGTATAAATGAATGAATGGATGAATTGTCGAGACCTTATAATAATATTAATTGTCTAATATTTCGCAATAGTTTGGCTACAAATTAGATAACAATTGATTTATTTCAACCAATAATTATATATTAAGCAAATGGTTTGAACAGATTTTTAATTCAGCGCTTTCTTTGTTCACGAATTCATTTATTTTGTGGACAAGAATTAACAATAAGATGTATGTCTTCTCTCCCCTGCACTCCATCTAAGCATTCATTCATCCTTTTAATGCGAAATCGATTTCTTGTGATAAAACCAAATAAATCTTTTGTACAAAATTTATAAATTATATTCTTTGTCCGTTATATGACTTGAATTTAATTTAAGTATCGAAACCATTGACTAACACTACGGTTATCGAGTCTGACAATAGTATTTGCTTTTTTGTAATAACAATCATAATAATAATAATATGATTTCCAAAAACATTTATCCCATTTTTCAAATATTTAGTCTAAAAGATGACTTAAATAATAATACTATTAAATTAATAGTAGTATTGAATACAGATTTCAATGGAAAATCTATTTAATCGTTAAAAATATTTGATAAAAATTACAACAAATCCTCTTAAAATATATTGATTTGATAAATATGTGGATAACATGTAAATTAATGTATAAATAGCACAACTCTGTAATGAATTGTATTGAAAGTAATTATTTGTTGCAAAACCGAGTGATCAATACCAAGATATGACCCAAATCTATATGAAAGCAAAACTTATTAATTCATTTATTTTGTGGACAAGAATTAACAATAAGATGTATGTCTTCTCTCCCCTGCACTCCATCTAAGCATTCATTCATCCTTTTAATGCGAAATCGATTTCTTGTGATAAAACCAAATAAATCTGTTGTACAAAATTTATAAATTATATTCTTTGCCCGTTATATGACTTGAATTTAATTTAAGTATCAAAACCATTGACTAACACTACAGTTATCGAGTCTGACAATAGTATTTGCTTTTTTGTAATAACAATCATAATCATAATAATATGATTTCCGAAAACATTTATCCCATTTTTCAAATATTTAGTCTAAAAGATGACTTAAATAGTAATATTATATTAATAGTAAAGTAGTATTGAATACAAATTTCAATGAAAAATCTATTTAATCGTTAAAAATATTTGATAAAAAACACAACAAATCCTCTTAAAATATATTGATTTGATAAATATGTGGATAACATAACATGTAAATTAATGTATAAATAGCACAACTCTGTAATGAATTGTATTGAAAGTAATTATTTGTTGCAAAACCGAGTGATCAATACCAAGATATGACCCAAATCTATATGAAAGCAAAACTTATTTGATTTTTGCTTCTAATCATCACATTTAGCTGCCATTCATTTATCATTTGTCTGTTTTGGTGTTTCGCACAACAAAAGCCATTCACTGTTACTCTACAATAAACCGCAATCCTCTTCATAAAGATTATCCGCTGATGAATGGTATGCCTTACGTAAGGGATGGCAAATCAGTCTTCCCTTAACTCAATACACTGTTTACTAGAGGCCAGGCATAGGACAGGCGTTCACATCAATACACATACAATACAGAGAAACAGTATTCTCTGTATTGAGACGTGAAAATTGGTATTTAAGAGCAACAAAAATATAAGTCGGACTCACTTTACGCCACGTTATGACCGGCTTTGGGTTCCCGACGCCATCGCATGTCATCGTCACTTCACTGCCCACCGGCTTCTGGTAGTGTTCCTGCGGTTTCAATGTGAAGATTGGAGGCTCTAATGGATGGTTGGGATGGTTTGGTGTGGCATCAGATGTGGCATCAGATGGGATGATGTCGCACCGAACAGAATACAAAGAAACCCATTAACCCATTATTTGAACAAATTTAATACATGTGTTTGACTTTGTTTTTTCTCTTCGATCACTCCATTCACGGGTAAACTCAATGTTTGCAAAGTATATAAATTGTATATAAATTTGTAAAAAGCGAGTAAATATAACACAAACAAAAACTTCTATTCTCTCTCTCTCTCTCTCTCTCTCTCTCTTTATTGATAACCGTAATAGACATAAATGAGGAAATCATTTAAAATATATCATTGCTATAAAATGACATTTACTAAAAAGTCTAAACACATTCTCACATTCTCTCTCTCTCTCTCTCTCTCTCTCTCTCTCTTTATAATCGAAGTGATGGCCAAATATATTGCGAAAAATGTTATGCTTTTATCTGATAAGAAGAAAATTGTAATGTTTTTAAAGAGAAATCTGTTTTGATATCATTTGAGAGGAAGTTTCGCTCTAAGAATTTAATGGAAAAGAAGTAATTTTTTGTTTGTTTTTTGATTCCGACTTTTTTCCGATCCACTGAACGCTGACTTTATTTAGAAAATAATCGATTTTTCAATAAATAAGTGCTTTTTTGTAGCAAAAATTATCAGTTTATTATATGAACTAAACATATAATAACATTTATTTATAGCAAAATCTGATGATAACCGTAATAGACATAAATGAGGAAATCATTTAAAATATATCATTGCTATAAAATGACATTTACTAAAAAGTCTAAACACATTCTCACATTCTCTCTCTCTCTCTCTCTCTCTCTCTCTCTCTCTCTCTCGCTATCATATAATCTATTCAATAAAATGATTAATTTAAGCCAAGTATTTAGAGGCGGCCTTAAAAGCAATCATTATATTTGATTCAAATGCGAGTCCTGTTTATGAAATATGGTTATTGTTATAGAGATTGAAAATACAGTATATTTTCTGTTATTTAAATTATGCGACAAAAAGATGAAAATAAAATATCAAATGTTTATATGAAGAACTTTATGTAATATCACTGAATATATTATGCAATATACTGTACATTACTAAACATATACAGTACAGAGTATCCATTGATCAACATATTTGAACAATATAAATTCTAATGCTCTAAAATTACTAACAAAAATGGTCAATATTTATTATATAAATTCAATTTAGTGTCTATTTATTTTAGGTCGGGGTAAATGACCATCTATTTATATTAAAAATTAAATTGAATTTTTCAACTATAATATCAGATACTATGTAAAGAATGATAGAGAGAGAGAGAGAGAGAGAGAGAATCTGATATGCGCTGAATGAAAATGAAGAAACATTAAGCGAAACTAAAATATAGGAATAAATAAGGAATACAAAAAATAAGGACAGAATTGAATGAACAAAAAAAATATTAGACTTAGAATTTGTATTTCTAGCAAAACATTTGCTTTCCTTTTAATTCATTTATTTGAATCAAAAAAGAGAGAGAAAAATACTCTTTGAATAAATCATTTTCACAAAATATAAAACAAATAAACAAAACACAAGTAAATGGTTTACCCCTCACGAAGACCTCCATGACAGAGGAGGTGCCAGCGGTTCCGTGAAGGTTATAGGGTGTGCACCGGTATCTGCCCTGATGTTCGTGAGTGACCCTCTCGAACAGTAGCGACCCGTTTGTGAGCGCTTTGACGCCCGGGTGTTCGCTCGGGTCAAAGGGTCGCCGGTCTCGCGTCCACGTGACGAACTGGAAGGGCGGCGACGCCTGTATGAAACACCGGACAACACCCGACAGACCGAACGGCAAGTATTGCATTGAAGGCGAGTACGTGACGCGCGCCGGGACTGCGAATCAATCGTACGGTTAGGTTAGCAAAAGTTTTTGGCAAATTATTTTTGTTAATTAATTGATGGATGCGTTTGGAGTAAAGTGTGATTTCGTGTAAATTAAACATCAATTAAATAACAAACATTTTCTTCGCTAATAAGACTCACATTCAATGGTTAAGTAGGCGCTGGCGGTGTCGGGATCGCCGATACCGTTGAAGGCGTCGCACGTGAACTTTCCCGTGTCTTCGGATGAGGTCGGGTTAATAAGTAAAGTGCCGTCCCTTTTGACAACGGTTCGGGTGATGAGCCACGAGAGTTGCGATATCTCGATGCCCTTATGAAACCACCTGTACGTGACGTTAGCGGGCAGTGCCTTCGCCTCGCAGGTGAGCTCCACTTTGTCGCCCTCGAGTTTAGTGGTGTTTTTGGGCGCAACCGATATGACGGCCGGACCGGCGACTATCACTTTGGTGTTGGCGGTGACCGATCCCTGTCTGTTCTTCGCGACACACATGTAGTCTCCGATATCCGATTCGCTTAAGTTCTCGACCCGTAATTCTGTGCCTAATATCTGAATGTTTGCATTCGTTTCGATGGGAAGATTGTTCTGCGGGTTTGTGTGAATTGAATCATTAGTTTTTTGTTTATATTTTATGTGATTTTTAATTTTTGCATGTATTGACTGAATCGGACCTTTTGCCAGACGACGGTAGGAGTGGGCGTCCCCTCAGCCCTACACTTGAGTATCATTGTCTCGCCGACTCTCACGTACGCGAATTCCGGTGGTTTCTCATCAAAATGTGGCGGAGCTATCGATATGTTGAATATTTAACCATGTTTATAAATCTTGAATTATTTTTGCAATTTGTGTAATTTATATAATTATATTAAACTCATTATAACATGCAATGTACTTAACTTAACAATAAATTTAATTTCATATTAATTAAATTATAAGTACTATTCTGTTTGTTGTGTAATACAAACTTAAATCACATGAAATGATATTAAATTTGATTTATATTTATAATTGAATTTTGCTGTAATGAAGAAATTTAATGTAATTATGACTTATATCTGATTCGCAAAAATAATGCTCACATATAGAGTACCAGTCGTTAAAAGGATAGCAATAATAACGATATTATTATTGAGATAAAGAGTGGAATTAAGTAAAAGTTATATCCGTTTCGTTTGAAATTATGTCTCAAATCATATCATTTTAGCAGATATTGTGTTATATTGTGTTCACAATAATACTGTCGACAATAAAGTAGGAGTCAATTCACTCCTCTCTTCACTACATTTAGTCCGAAGAAAATAAGAAAAAAGTTAAGCATTTCTTCAAATAATAATGAATATCACATATTATGAGAGACAGTCTTATAGTGTCCTCTATTCCTATCAATGGATCCAATGATCGCATATAAAGTCTTTTAAATTACAAACTCATGACTTAAACACAAGTAAAACAACTTAATTCAGATTAAATCTAAACACTTATAACATTTTATGTAAAAAATGTCTGGATTTGTGCTTAACTAAATAACTTTTGTTAATATCAATGACATTACTGTATATTGTATTATTGTTTCATTTTAAGCAAAATTTATTATTCATTCATTTTATTATAATAATAATTGTAATAATTTTATTGATAGTATTTATTATATGCAATGAATAGTAAATATAATATAAATTAAATATTAATATCAATTTCTAAATTAATTATTTTAATACATTTATTTTAATTCAAATAATAATTTGAAAAATAATTTTCAAATCTGTATTCAATGGATTCAGTTTTCACAAAACGACCAAAAGTGTAATTAACTTAAATTATTAATTAGTATTCAAAATACAAAACACAACCGAATTCAATGAATTGATTAGATTCTAATATTATGTGAAAGTATTTTTGATTAGTTAATGAATTAAACAAATGGATTACATATTATACAAATGTAAAAATGTGAATATATTTTATAACTTTATTATTATTATTGTATATTCAAATATATTTTGTTAGAATTCTGTATTTTATTTTGCTTTTTTGAACATAAAATATGTTTTGAAAACTTAATTTATAAATATAATACAAAATCCTCCTAATTTTCAATGTATAGAAATGTAGCAAAACTTGTTATGTAACGTATAATAGCATCAAATTATACAATTGTCGGACACTTATAATAGTGAAGAGAAGAGTGAATGAAAATCGATGCGAAAATTTATTTATTGAATTATTGTTGTGTAAAACTCTGTATTCAAAGGATACGTGAAAACGTATGATAAGAATACAAACACACTCTCGAAATAAGGAGGAGAAGATTTAATCAGTGAATTCATTGAAAATTCACATCAGTTTTATGTTTCATATTAATTATGAGCCCATAGAAGAAGAATACACACAGTATTACTTGTGCTTTAAATTTTAAAGTTCGGGTCATTTATGATGTATTGAAATAGTATTTCTACTATTTCTTTGTGTTTCGACTAAAACTTTAAGCAATAGTGACTTATTGTCAAAACAAAAAAAAAGACACATAAATAATGGATAAGAATTCTTAACGTTATTTCATTTGGTTTGTCGTAAAGAGATGTCAATATATAGAGTGAAAGAGTGGTCACAAACCGTGAACGTCGAGCAAAACGAAAGTTCCGTTTTTGAGCTGTTCGTTGGGTTGGTTGAGGAAATAGACTTTGCACTCATACCAGCCCTGGTCTGACTCGCGTACATTCGTCAGATTGAGTGACGCCCCGTTCGGGTTGGACAGCGAGACGCGGCCCTCATAGCCCTCACCCAAGTGGGGCGGATAGCCGTCGTACCAGATATATATGGGTATCTTTACGCCCTTTTTCTGCCAGTGTATGACATACGGCACCTCTATTTTGTCCGGAAAGTCAAAGGCACAGTTGAACATCACATTGTCGCCCAAATTGGCCGAGATCCTCTGGTGCCCCGTTTCATCTCCTTTGCTATAACCTAAACATAGAGAGAGAG
>CAJPIZ010000896.1:0-19983 GCA_905368565.1 Medioppia subpectinata | reverse complement strand
TCTCTATGAGTGGTAATAATAGCCATTGAATTTGAGTGCAATTCGGAGCCACCGATAATGATTAGATGGCCGCCCAATGGCTTTTGTAAATACCATAGTTTTAGTAAGCGATCCATTTGTGGACAAAACAGGCAAAATGTATATACAGTATACATAGGACGGGCTGCTGTTCCTCACACACAGGCCTCCGGGTATCACCTCTTCATTATTATGAACACAAATGGTATTCCGATCAGGCTTTCAAGCTAGACGTCCACAAGCGATAGAATTGTGGTACAAAAGTGGTATATAGTGTGAAAAGTTGTGCTACTCATGTACCCTCACTCAATGCTGTGATATGCTGTGCACTCATAGCTATGCTATAGCTATGCTGACTTACATCAAACCTTGTTTTTCATTATATATAAAGCCTTGTCAAAGGCAGGGATGAATGCTAGGCTTAACAGTGCAACTACGACTACAGTGCTATCACACGTGAGCAAAATTTCATCGGGGGAAAGGACTGAGGAGAGGGGGGTAACGAAGCCCTGATTCCGATCTCTTGTAATAATAATAAAGAAATGTTGTTATCATTTAAGAGAATAATTTAAGTAATAATAATAATAGAAATCAGATAACATTTGTGTTGAAGTAAATGTAGCAAAAAAGAAACTGCAGATATATTTAATCATTAGTTAAGCTAATGATTAGTCGTTTCTCTCAATACACAGACTATAGTCGAGGAAGAAATAAAGCATTTCATAAAATATTATGCCTTTAAGTTATCAGCCAATCATTCATTACTTAATAATACGATGGCATCAAAAATTTATTTGCGGTTTAAAAGAGCACTTTCGCTAAAATACATATTTATTATATTTAAAATACGACAAGAGTTTTAATAATAATACTAATCATAAAATATTCTGCAATTTATATGCATTTTTTAAACAAAAATTAATATTCCTTTTAATAAATATATTCATTCATTAATTCAATGGAAAAACGAGAGTGTGTTGCATGAAGTTTGTAAAGTAGTTGTGAAGTAATGTTTAATAACTTTTATACTTTTAACAGTTATTTAACTTTACTTTTAAATATAAAGTTTTTACTGACATTTCATTTAAGATGTAAATATATTTTGCTTAATAGACTAGTCATACAATCACTTCATGTGATCCCAAAATATGATGCAAGAAATGACATCAAAGAAGACATCACTCCTTACCACAGATGACGGCAATGAAGACAATAGAAAACAGGTTTTGATAAACAATTAACTGTTTGTTTAGTTTTAAATGTTTTCTCTAATATTTTAGTCTCAATTCAATCCGAAGAACTCAATGGACAGATTAGGTGATGAATTGTATGCATTTCTGTTGTCTTATCTCACATTTGAAGACCGATTCCGATTAGAATGTGTGTCCAAACAGTTCCAGAGGACAGTCTTCAAGAGTGTTGTCGGCATTACTCTTAACGATAGACTTATGGATAAAACCAAGAAACGAAAGACAACTCTAAAGCATTTGTTTAAATCAATTGCCATAAAGTGTCCAAACATTCAGTACATTGACTGTCGAGGAATAATATTCACATCATATGAACGCATACTTCAAGTGTTGGACACATTTCAAGACAATTGCCGACATTTGAGAGAAATTTTCTGCCACTGCTTTTCTGACCAATTATTTGAAAGTATTTCACGTTTAGAGATATGACAACACTTTTACTAATTAAACTATGCATACAATCACTTCATTTGATCTCAAGATATGAGACAACAGTTGAAAGACTTGAAGGTATCATTCGTGACGCCAACGAAGACATTACGCTTTACCACAGATGACGGCATTGAAGACAACATTCAACAAGTATTTGACAAACAATTCACTGTTTATTGAGTTTTAATTTTATTTGTTTCACATTTTAGCCACAAATGTATGCGAAGAACTCAATGGACAGAATCTGTGATTACATCTATTAAACAATTAAATAATAATCACTTTTATTGAAAATAATTATTTCCTTCAATAATGACAATTTAGGGACCGATTCAGTGGCCGGCACTTCAAGAAGTGATAATCACATAAACTATAGCACAAAGTGTGATGCGATGGTCACCGAAGTTAGTGTTATTAGTGGACGTATTAGTGATGATAGCGATCGCATCACTCCTGACAATCACACCAATAATACCTCTTATATTACCGATTCGAGCGACCAGTTGTTGTTATCGACGGTCAGGTCTTCATCACTGGACCTTCAGATACAACTACTGAAAAGATGTGAATTGATTACTGAGTCCGAAGTGAAGAGTCTTTGTCTCAAAGCCAAGGAAATACTGGTCAACGAGTCTAATGTCGACGCACCCGTCAATGTATGTATACCTTGATTGACACCCATTATATTGTGTTGTCTTAAGACATAATAATGGTTATAATAACGATGGTGTATATGGTGTGGATCAGGTGTGCGGTGACATTCACGGCCAGTTCTACAATCTGTTGGAGTTGTTCAAAAGGGGTGACGACTGTCCGGACACTAACTACCTGTTTATGGGAGACTTTGTCGACCGGGGCTACCATTCGGTTCAAACATTTCTACTATTATTAGCGCTTAAGGTATGAAAAAGTGATTATTATTATAAAACTTTATGAAATTATAAAATTAATTTAGACATTAATTGTTTCGGACATTCATTAGGTTCGATATCCCGATAGGATTACTCTGATTAGAGGTAACCACGAGTCCCGACAAATAACACAAATCTACGGCTTTTATGACGAGTGCCTCCAAAAGTACGGTTCGGCAACCGTTTGGAAATATTGTACCGATATTTTTGATTATCTGCCCATTTCTGCCATTATTGACGGACAGGTATTACTTTTTGCTGTATATTTCTATGAGTATTAAACTTACGATCAAATCGGGCTAAAAATAGTTATCAATTTAACAAACACTAATCTCGCGTTTTTATTAAATAATGCAGTACTTATACAACAATTCAAACGTTTTTTAGCCCATTTGTATCCTAAGCTTTATGATAAGTTGAATCTTAAGTTATATTTTATGATTTTATATTAGATATTCTGTGTTCACGGCGGGCTGAGTCCATCCATTCAGACATTGGATCAAATCCGGGCGATTGACCGCAAACAAGAGGTGCCAAACAGCGGCCCAATGTGTGACCTGTTGTGGTCAGACCCCGAAGACATAGAGGGCTGGAAAGTGTCGCCCAGAGGTGCCGGTTATGTGTTTGGTTCGGACACTGTCTCACTGTTTAACGCAACCAATCATTTAGACCTGATTTGTAGGTCTCATCAGTTAGTGCAGGAAGGCTTCAAATATGATCACAATAGGACTGTACTGACCGTATGGTCGGCACCCAATTACTGCTACCGATGCGGTAATGTGGCCGCTATTCTAATGCTTGATCATACACTTCACCGAGATTTTTTTGTTTTTGAGGCTTCATACGAGGTTTTTGTGCTTTCTATTGGTTTTGATAATGTTTGTTCACTCATGATAAACATGTTTTGAAAAACTCAAACTAAAAATATAGCCTAATTTAATCAATAATTATAACATTATTAATATTTTAATGAATTTTCACACGTTTTTCATGAGTGATAAAAGCATTTGATTACTGAAAAGTGAATCTAAAATTTTTCAATTGTAATAACTTTGAGTTACTTTTTAATATTGATAGGAAAGACATGGCTTACATACGAAGAGACCAAATCCCGATTACTTTCTGTGATAATTGATTTCATGCCATAAGACAACTAAATTACTATATGTTTTCAATTTTTACTTTTATATTTGCATTTAATTGTATTATTAGTCATTTATATTCAACTTTCAATTAAATTATAACCGCATTTAAACATAATGTTAACCATAAGTTTAAATTAACTTCATTGTTTCTTCTTAATAGTGTTTTATCTATAAAATTGAATTAAAACTTATTCAAAACTACAATATTACTATATGTTTGTAATTAAATAAACTTGTTGATCTCAGGAATAATTAAATACATTTAACGTAATAAATAAAAACTATTGACTTGAATACAAACAGATAATTATGTGATGCCATGGTTTCGGTGTGAATAGTATTATCACATTTATAGTATAGTTAAGGTTTCGTAGAAACCATTTCCGTAATTGTGTTAATACAGCACTTATTTCAACAATTATTGCATTTATTTCATTCATTTTTGTAGATTTTATTGACGTTTAATAACAAAATAATTTTTATATATTTATTAATCAAACTATTCATACAATCACTTCATTTGGACACAAAATATGACACAACACATGAGATCAGGTGTTACCACAGATGACGGCAAAGAAGATGAAATATTGTATTCAATACATCAGGTATTTGATTAACAATTGAATGTTTATTAAGTTTTAATTGTTTTTGTCTCACATTTTAGCCAAATTCTGTGAAGAACTCAATGGACAGATTCGGTGATAATTTGTGTGCATTTCTATTGTCTTATCTCTCACTCGAAGATCGATTCCGTTACGAATGTGTGTCAAAACGGTTCCAGAGGACAGTCTTCGAGAGTGTTGTGGACATAGATATCGATAATCACTTGTTTAAACATGAATTGATAGAAAATATAAGTTTGCGTCAATTGTTTGACAATCTTTTAAACAAATTCAGTAAAAAGAAAAACGAGATTTCATTTGACACACAATTGTTGACCAGAATTGCCATAAAGTGTCAAAACATTCAGACTATTGACTGCCGAAGAATACCATTATGTGATGACATAATACCCGAAGTTTTGGACATATTTCGAGACAATTGTCGGCATTTACGAGAAATTCATTGCGATTTGGGTTTAAATAGCGATTACTTGTATCACATCTACTGTCCTTTCATCACAAGAATCAATAGTCTTTCCGCACAACACAAACAATCACTCCTTCATTGCTACCGATTGTCTCGATTACGGGTCCACTTCCTGTCCGACATCTTTGGCAACAAATCCGGAGAAATATTAGCAAAAGATTTGCAAAAATTTGAATTTTATTATTATTCGACTGATAATATGGGACTGTTGTCGACATTTGTGGCACACAATCAGTCCCTCAAAAGTCTTGTCATAAATGTTGAGAGATATTACTCTCCCATCTCTTTGACCGAAATGGGCGGACAATTGTCACGATTAACACAATTACGGGAATTAACACTCATTTTAACGATATTTGATAATCAGAACTCATTGTCTGAGTCTTTGCGTACAATTGGCTTAAACTGCAAACAATTAAAGCGATTAATACTTGAATTCTGTTCAAAAGATATTCAACTCAAAGGCCAGACATTGGATTCGTTAAGATATTATCACAGATTAAAACGTTTAAAAATAACCTCAAGAATGATCATTAATCAACAACTGTTGGAACCGTTGAAACTCTGCCACCGATTAACACATTTAACAATCAATTCATGGCTAATGAATGACAAATTACTTCTAAATAGTGATAATCATTGGCAACGACTTCAATACCTATCTATCAGCGCCAATGGGATCACTCGCGAGTGTTTGGATTACATCTCAAGACTACCGGCGCTGCAAATGCTTGTCATTCACTGCAATCAAGACATTGATCTGTCGGACAATGATTTGAATGCTGTGTTGTCTTCGAGTCCTAAACTCAACAACATTGAAATCCGTGAAAACATTGTTTCAATGTTTTATTGCCGTAAAATAAAATAAATTTTAGTTATTTTTACAAAATATAAATTTTTACTGGAAATTAAATAATAATTTTTTACCAATCAATTTAAATAAATAATTAATAAACTTAATTAATAACGTAGTGTGAATACCTGTAGAATAGATACAGTGTAGATCAGGGCTTCGTTACCCCCCTCTCCTCAGTCCTTTCCCCCGATGAAATTTTGCTCACGTGTGATAGCACTGTAGTCGTAGTTGCACTGTTAAGCCTAGCATTCATCCCTGCCTTTGACAAGGCTTTATNATGAAATTTTGCTCACGTGTGATAGCACTGTAGTCGTAGTTGCACTGTTAAGCCTAGCATTCATCCCTGCCTTTGACAAGGCTTTATATATAATGAAAAACAAGGTTTGATGTAAGTCAGCATAGCTATGAGTGCACAGCATATCACAGCATTGAGTGAGGGTACATGAGTAGCACAACTTTTCACACTATATACCACTTTTGTACCACAATTCTATCGCTTGTGGACGTCTAGCTTGAAAGCCTGGTGTAGATTGACAGCCTCGAATTAGTTGAATATATTGTATTTAATAATAACAAAAATTCCAAATTAATTAACATTTAAATAAAAACAATTTATAAATTTATTTTTATTTATAGAATATTACTTATTATACTTTCTTTAATAGCTTTCAATTTTTTAGGGTGACCAGTTAAATCACATGAATTTATATATTAATAATTTAATAGAAAATCAAATTGTTTAGTAAATAATAATATTTTAAGCTTAATAAACAAAATGTACAATGTAATAATAAATTTTATTGTATAGGTTAACTGCAATTTAGGATAATGTTGTAATAGATCATATAATATTAACGTTGCCGATGTGATTATTATTATTAATCCCATTAGTTTAAAGTTTAAACTTTAAACTTCCAACAATGTATTTATAAGATATTAACAAATGTTGAAAACTTCAATTTCATTATATTTTGTGACTAAAATCCCGATAAACATGCATGGTCACATAAATAATTAAATTTTTATACAAATACAATTGAATTGACACAAAAACAGATAATTATGTGATGCCATGGTTTCGGTGTGAATAGTATTATCACATTTACAGTTAAGGTTTCGTAGAAACCATTTCCGTAATTGTGTTAATACAGCACTTATTTCAACAATTATTGCATTTATTTCATTCATTTTGTGTAGAATTTATTGACGTTTAATAACAAAATAATTTTCATATATTTATTAATCCAACCATTCATACAATCACTTCATTTGGACACAAGATATGACACAACACATGAGATCAGGTGTTACCACAGATGACGGCAAAGACGATGAAATATTGTATTCAATACAACAGGTATTTGATTAACAACTGAATGTTTATTAAGTTTTAATTGTTTTTGTCTCACATTTTAGCCAAAAAGCTCTGCGAAGAACTCAATGGACAGATTCGGTGATGACTTGTGTGCACTACTCTTGTCTTACCTCTCACTCGAAGACCGATTTCGTTACGAATGTGTGTCCAAACGGTTCCAGAGGACAGTCTTCGAGAGTGTTGTGGACATTGATATCGACAATCATTTGTTTAAACACGAATTGTTAGAAAATAGAAATTTGCGTCAAATGTTTGCCGATATTTACAACACATTCAGTAAAAAGAAAAACGAGATTTCATTTGATACACAATTGTTGACCAGAATTGCCATAAAGTGTCAAAACATTCAGACCATTGACTGCCGAGGAATACCATTATGTGATGACATAATACCCGAAGTTTTAGACATATTTCGAGACAATTGTCGGCATTTGCGTGAAATTCATTGCGATTTACGTTTAAATAGCGATTACTTGTATCACATCTACTGTCCTCTCATCACAAGAATCAATAGTCTTTTCCCACAACACAAACAATCACTCATTCATTGCTACCGATTGTCTCGATTACGGGTCCACTCGTTGTCCGACATCTTCGACAACAATTCCGGAGAACTATTGGCGAAGGATTTGAAGAAATTTGAATTTTCTTATAAATCCAGTGATAATAAGGGACTGTTGTCTGCATTTGTGACACACAATCAGTCACTAAAAAGTCTTGTCGTATGTGTTAATAGACTCCTTGACTCAACTCACAACTCTTTGGGCAAAATATGCGTACAATTGTCACGATTAACACAATTATGGGAATTAACACTCGTTTTAAAGATATTTGATAACCAGAACTCATTGTCTGAGTCTTTGCGTACAATTGGCTTAAACTGCAAACAATTAAAGCGATTAAGACTTGAATTCTGTTCAAAAGATATTCAACTCAAAGGCCAGACATTGAATTCGTTGAGATATTATCACAGATTAAAACGATTAGAAATAACCTCAAGTTTGATCACTAATCAAGAAGTGTTGGAACCGTTGAAACTCTGTCACCGATTAACACATTTGACAATCAATTCATGGCTAATGAGTGATAAATTACTTCTAAATAATGACAATCATTGGCCGCGACTTCAATACCTAAACATCAAAGTTAATGATATCAGTGGCGAGTGTTTGGATCACATCTCAAGACTACCGGCGCTGCAAACTCTTGTCATCAGGTGTTTGATTAAATGCCCAAAATATAAAGTTTTCTGCGATCTGTTGTCGAGAAGTCCTAAACTCAAGAACATTGAAATTCGTGAAAACATTTTTTCGATGTTTTATTGCCGTAAAAATACAATAAATTTTTAGTTTTTTTTATAAAAATATGAATTTTTTATTGGAAATTAAATAAAAAAATTTTTATAAATCATTTTTAATAAATACTGAATAAACTTTATTTTTATAATAATTTTAATGTAAAATAAAACTTGATATGCAATTGAAACACAACTTTTACTTTATTTAATGTTCAAAATATTTTCAGAATACGACTAAAACCCAAAAAAGTAGTCAAATTTGGTTTTTATTCAATCAATTCATCAGTAAATCTTTAATTGAGTTTATTTTATAATTTTTATCATAAAATCATTATTTTTCTATTACCGGTATTATTATAATTATATAATTTTTATCGTTAATTAACAGTAAAAATATATTTATGCAAAAATATATAAATATATTTAGAAAAAATACAAAAATAAACTTACGGTATATTAATTACAGTACACTATAATTATTAAAATAAATGGTAATTTAAATGTAATTAAAAAAAAATAACAGATATAAAGTGAGTTTAATTCACATTTAAACTATTTTGACGGCAATAAAATATCGACAATTTATTGACATGTATTTCAATGTTTTTTAGTTTAGGAGTTCTTAAAAACACATCCGAGAAATCCTCATCCGAGAGATTCAACGTTACGTAGGATTGAATGACAAGTGACTGAAGCGCCGGTAGTCTTGAGATGTGTGACAAACACTGACTCCCAAAATAGTGGTTCTTAACCAACAGGTGTTGAAGTCGTGGATAGAGTTCGTGACAATTGTCTAACAAATTACTGTTCATTTGCGAGCATTTGATCGATAGATGCGTTAATCGTTTGCCGGGAATCGAGAGATAAATCAATTGTGAATTAAAATTTAAATACAATCGTTTGAGTTTCGGAAAACACTTCAACGGATCCACTGATTGGACATTGATTTCTGTGATCTGAGCGCCCAATACGAGTGACAATCGCTTCAATTGTTTGCATTTCACGCCAATTGTACGCAAAAAGTCGTTCAGCGAAGAAATTGGTATAAAAAACTCGAGGAATTCGAGCTTCAAATCACGCAAATGTGGTAATCGTGACAACTGTTGGATCAGTTCAGTGATAGTGTCCGTATTCTTGACTTTAATCGCGTTTATGGTCAGACTCTGCAGCGACTGATTCTCTGTCACAAACTCCCAAAACATATGCTTATTATCTTCTTTTAGTCTGAATGTGAACTCAAATCTCAACAAATTCTTTGCCATCAATTGATGGGAATAATCGTCGAACACATCTCGAAGAGTAGTGACCGACAAATGAAACAATCGGTGGCATTGAATGAGTGAATGTTTGGTCGAAACACTGCCGATTCGGGTCACAAAAGACGACAACTTTGGGATCCATTGGAAGTAATTTTGCCGCAAATTGTAGTAAATTTCCCGCAAATGTCGGCAATTGTCGTGAAATATGTTCAACACTTCGGGTATTCGGTTATCAAATGATTTGTTCATTTCTCGGCAGTCAATGGTCTCAATGTGTGGACACTTTGTGGCCATTGTTTTGATTGTTTCATTCATTTTTGAGTTTTTGTTTAATATTTGTTGAATGAGTCGGTAATTGATTCTGATGTCGACAACACTCCCGAAGACTGTCCTCTGGAACTGTTTGGACACACATTCGTAACGGAATCGGTATTCGAGTGGAAAGTAAGACACTATAAGTCCACACAAGTCATCACCGAATCTGTCCATTGAGTTCTTCGCGTATATCTGTGTCTAAAATGTTTAACAAAAACAATGAAAACTCAATAAACAGTGAATTGATTGTGAAATACCTGTTGTGTGTAATTGTCTTCATTGCCGTCATCTGTGGTCTCGAGTGATGCCATCAAATGTGTCAACTGTTGTGCCATATCTTGAGACCAAATCTAGTGATTGAATGGATTGATTGAAATCGTAATTAAATATTGTTTTCAATTCAAAACAAATATAAAAACAATGATTTTGTAAAACATAATAAATGTGTTGTTATTGTTATGAAATATATCGACAATAGTCTGTATTCAATATTGCGAATGTAAGCATAGCTGTGACAATACAGACAACTCTCGTTACGATATTGTAAGTGAAAACTATCGTCAAATAAAGTGAATATTTATTTTTAAAAATGAGTAAAACGTGTAATAATTAAGTATATTATTAAACAATTGCATTATTATTAAAATACAATTTAATTAAATATGATTTTTAATATAATTAAACAACAATTATATTACAGTATAAAAGTGTGGGCAAAATGTTTTGGTAAAAGGTTTATACTTTATGCACAATAGTATTGAATGGTGTGCTTTGTATGGCTATATAGACGTAGTTTTAGTGCTTTTATATATGAATATAATATATTGTATTAAACCTTAAATTATAGCATAAATAGTGTTATTATTAATGGTATTAAAACTTCGATACCTTTTGAATGCCTTTTCGGCGCAAATATTATGTAATTTTGCTTTTGTTTACATTTTATAACAAAAATATTTATTCATTCATACAATCACTTCATCTGATCCCAAGATATGGGACAACAGTTGACACAAACGATGGCATCACTCGAGACAAGAGATGACACCGAAGACAAGGTATTGAGTGAGAAATTATCGACTGTTTATTGAATTTTGTTTTTGTCTCACATTTTAGCCACAAATCTATGCGAAGAACTCAATGGACAGATTCGGTGATGACATGTGTGCACTCATATTGTCCTATCTCTCACTCGAAGACCGATTTCGTTACGAATATGTGTCCAAACAGTTCCAGAGGACAGTCTTCGAGAGTGTTGTGGAGTTCATAATCAATGAGCGCCTCATAAGACAAATGCAAAACACAAACAAAACAATGAGTGAAATGATGGAAACAATTGCCATAAAGTGTCCGAACATTGCGATCATTGACTGCCGAGGAATACAATTATTAGACGAAACGTTGGCTAAAGTGTTGACAATATTTCACGAAAATTGTGTGCATTTGCGACACATTTACTGCAATTTACACCCAAAGTGTTGTTATCAACACATCTCATACTTCGGACCACTGATCACACGACTCGCATGCGTTGCGCCCAAACACTCACTCATTCATTACCACCGATTGTCTCATTTGACGGTCGACTCAATACGACAAGTGTTTGACAAGTATTGGGGAGAAGTGATGGTTAAGAATCTGTTGGCCTTTGAGTTCACATTTGACGACAAATACGTTAGAAACCATATGTTGTCCGCATTTGTGGTCCACAATCAGTCCCTCACATGTCTTGTCATAACAATCAACAGTCAGAACACTATCACTGAACTGATCCAACAGTTGTCATATTTGCCACGTTTACGGCAATTGACGCTCAAATTCATAGAATATCCCAAACAATACTCTTTGTCCGACTCTTTGCGGACAATTGGCGTGAATTGCAAACAATTGAAGCGATTGTCACTCGTATTGGGCTCTAAGACCGCAAAAGTCGATAAACAGATAATGAAATTATTGAATATTTGGCGAAAACACAAACTATTGAATACAACTCCCAGTTATGAAGGGATTAGTGTTAATCATCACTCGTTTGATCCATCGCTTCCCGGCCAGAGATTAACGCATTTATCAATCATATGCTGGGAAATGGAGTTTAAATTGTGTGACAAGTTGTATAAACTCTGGCCACGACTTCAACACCTGTCCATTCAATGCCTGTATTTTAAAGGCCGGCGTTTGGACCGCATATCAAGACTAACGGCTTTGAAAACTCTTGTCATTAACGCCATTATTATCGATGATATTGAAGACAATGTTTTCACGGATCTGTTGTCTTCGAGTCCTAAACTCAAGACAATTGAAATCCGTGTAAACAATGAGAAGAAGTTTTATTCAAAGGAAAAATAAATTTTATTTTAATTTACTTTTAACGAATATTTATAAATTATAATTAAGTAATTGTAATATTTTTAATGACAAATTAAAAGCACATATGTTTTACATTTACATTGAATTCAATTTTATTAATAAGTGTATTAAGTATTGAATAAATTAAAGTTTATTATTTGCCACATCTATTACATTATAATTATATAATTATAAAGTACAGTAATAAAATTTATTACATTTAATGTAGAATAAACAAAACTTGATTTATAACATTTATATTAATTATTTAAAATAATTTATTAATTGAATTAGTAGTAAATTTTAATTACAAATTTATAATAAAAATAAAAACAATTAAAACAAATCACTTGATTTATAAACAAATGAGAATTTGTGTAAATTCATAACCAATAACTGTCGGGAAGTTTTGTCGAAGACAGCGGACAACGAGTAGACATGTAATCGAGACAATCGGTGGCAACAAATGAGTGACTGTTTGTGTTGTGCGGAAAGACTTGATTCTTGTGATGAGTGGTTCGTAGATCTGATACAAGTGATCGCTTTTCACATGTAAATCACAAATTGATTAGTAAACATGTAATAAAATAAGACAATTACACATCATTTCATTTATAGTTTGGACTGAATTACAAATCATTAAACATTTATAGCATTTTTATTTTGAATAAAACTTCTTCTCATTGTTTACACGGATTTCAATTGTCTTGAGTTTAGGACTCGAAGACAACACAGCATTCAAATCATTATCCGAGAGATCAATGCCTTTGCGGCAATGAATTACAAGCATTTGCAGCGCCGGTAGTCTTGAGATGTGTGACAAACACTCGGCGTTTATATTCTTATAATAGTCACGAATGTATAGATATTGAAGTCGTGAACAATTTTGGTGACAATTTTCCAACACTTTTGCTAACTTTGGCGTTAATATCAGCTCTAAATGTGTTAATCTCTTGCAGTGTTTAAACGGATCCGCATTGATATCGATGTTTGTATAGACTAATTGCAAGCGCTTTAATCTGCGATAAGATCCCAACGAATCCAACGTTAATGGTATTAAAAAATCGGGACATGAGAGCAACAATAGTGACAATCGTTGCAATTGTTTGCAATTTAAGCCAATTGTACGCAAAGACTCGTTCACTGATATGTTATCCTCAGACAACTCAAACCCGAGTCTCAATTCCCGTAATTGTGTTAATCGTGACAATTGGACACATATTTCGTTAATTGTTTCCTGAGTTTCAACACTAGTCCTAAACGTAATACTTTTGAGGGACTGATTGTGTGCCACAAATGCAGACAACTGTTGATAATCTCCATAGCAGTCTACGTCAAGTTTAGTCAAATTGTTGGCCAATAAGTGTCCGGAAGTGCTGTGGAAGACATCGGACAAAGAGTTGATATTTAAATGAGACAATTGGTGGCAATGGATGAGTGATTGGCTTTCACTGTTCGGTTCAATTCCGTTGATAAGCGATGGAAACATCTGAAATTCATTACAGAAGTTACCGATTCGTGTGATCAGTGGTAACAATGAACTCATTGTTTGCGAACTATTTTCCCGTAAATTGCAGTAAATTTGCCGCAAATGCCGGCAATTGTCTCGAAATATTTGCAACGCTTTGGGAACTCGTTTCTCATATTTGTCGGTTATTCCTCTGCAGTCAATGGTCTCAATGTTTGTCAATTTTATGGCAATTCTGGTCAACAATTGTCTCTTAATTTTCTTCCTTTTCAATATTTTGTTAATAAATCTGTCGCTAAGAGTGAAGTCGACAACACTCTCGAAGACTGTCCTCTGGAACTGTTTGGACACACATTCGCATTGAAACCGATCTTTGAGTGAGAGATAAGACACGAGAAGTGCACACAAATCATCACCGAATCTGTCCATTGAGTTCTTCGCGTAAATCTTTGTCTAAAATGTTTAACAAAAACAATGAAAACTCAATAAACAGTAAATTGTTTGTCAAATACCTGTTGTCTGTTGTCTGCATTGCCGTCATCTGTGGTCTCGAGTGATGCCATCATTTGTGTTAACTCTTGTGTCATATCTTGGGATCAAATGAAGTGATTGTTTGATTGAATAGTATTTTTGTCACAAATCGTAATAATATTTACATTGAATTGAATTGAAAACATAAATGGATTGCAATATAAGTGACAATAAGTGACATCTATTGACCACTTGTTATGTATGGCTATATAGACGTAGTGTTAGTCCCAATCGATAGCAATATTATATAGTATTCATAGAAATAGTGTTATTATAAAAAGCACTAAAACTTCGATACGTTTTGAATGCCTTTTCGGCGCAAATATTATGTAATTTTTGCTTTTGTTTACATTTTATAACAAAAATACAATTCATTCAAACAATCACTTCATTTGATCCCAAGATATGACACAAGAGTTGACACAATTGAAGGCATTACTCGAGACAAGAGATGACACCGAAGAACAGGTATTGAGTGACAAATTATCGACTGTTTATTGAATTTTGTTTTTGTCTCACATTTTAGCCACAAATCTATGCGAAGAACTCTTTCGATCGTTTCGGTGATGACTTGTGTGGACTCATACTGTCTTTCTCTCCACAGAAACACAGATATCGTTACGAATGTGTGTCCAAACAGTTCCAGAGGACAGTCTTCGTGAGTGTTGTGAACGTCATTATCAGCGATGGATGTTTGACGCAAATACCGGAGAGATATGTCCCGCAAATGTTGGCCACAATTACCACAAAGTGTCCCAACATTGAGATCATTGACTGCCGAAGAATAGACACATTCAGACGTCACGTCCCGACAATACTGACCACATTTCGGGACAATTGCCATAATTTGCGGCACATTTACTGCAGTCTATTGGAGGGGAACAACAAATGGCTGTCGGAATACCAATCGTTGGTCACCCGAATCGGTTCCATCGACAGGACGTATAGCAGCCCTTATGTCCAGCGCTGCCAACGATTGACCAAAATTGTGATCAAATCATTGCGCGACGGCTTCTCTCCGAAGAGACCAATACTGACCACGAAATTAGAGAAATTGTCGTTCCGTTCGTACGACGGGATCAGTGGCGGTGATAATCAACTCTTCGCCGCAGTTGTGGCAAACAATCAGTCGCTGACACGTCTGTCAGTGCACGCCATGAAACCCGAAACCGTAGACATTATGACAGAGTTTGCGGACATAGTGTCGCAAAATGTGCCACAATTGCGGCGATTGTCTCTCTATTTCGATGTGACAGACATTGGCTACTCATTGGACGCCTCTTTGCGGACAATTGGCGTGAAGTGTAAACAATTGAAAATATTGTCACTCGGATTGCGTTCATGTTATGGCCAAAGCGCTGTCCAGACATTCAATTCATTGCAATATTTTTCACGATTAAAGCGATTGTCGTTAAAAGTCTATGCGATGGGCAATGACTTCGAGTCCTATAAACAGCAATTTGTGGATCCGTTGAAACACTGCCACCGATTAACGCATTTAAGTCTTGAATTGTCACAAATGAGTGGACAATATTTTGTTAATTGTGATAAACAGTGGCCACGACTTCAATACCTGTTTATTCGTTATTACAAACAGAATAACACGATTGACAACGAGTTTGTGTCTCACATCTCAAGACTACCGGCGCTGCAAACGCTTGTCATTCAATGCAATCAAGACATTGATTTCTCGGCCAATGATTTGAATGCTGTGTTGTCTTCGAGTCCTAAACTCAAGAACATTGAAATCCGTGTAAACAATGAGAAGAAGTTTTATTCAAAATCAAAATGCAATCAATAAGTGATTTAAATTGAATTTATAAAATATTTTTTGATACTTTTAATGTCTTTCTATAGTTTGTTCTGATTTTTATTTAATGGGAATTTAGAAATAATGTTTTATTTTGCATTCTTTTCATACATTACTTGTATTTTATTACAGTTATAATAATTAATGTTTCATTACTTAAAGTAAACCATTGTTTTTACATAAATTAAAAGTTCATTAACTCTTTATTACATAATTACAATTTATGCCAATATATGGCCTAACAGTTGACATCAGGTTTAAACTTAAAACTTTAAAGTATGTTATCTATAATGAGATCTATCAGTAGATAATCTATGCATAGATTGTATGCCAGACAACGAGTATTATATAATATGCCGTAATATTAGGCCTTTTATACAGTATAGAGTCATATAGTATTGTCATTGAGAGTAATCAATACAAATGCACTCAATGTTAGCTACAAATCAATACTGTATTCAATATTACGTTATATTTATTTATTTGCGTAAATATTACGCAATTTTTATGCCATTTGTTTGCATTGACTGTCATTACAAACAATACAATTCATTCATACAATCACTTCGTTTGATCTCAAGAGAGGACACAATTGATGACATCACTCGAGACCACAGATGACGGCAATGAAGACAATTACAGACAACAGGTATTTGACAAACAATTCACTGTTTATTGAGTTTTATTAATATTATTATTGATTTTTTTTGTTAACCATTTTAGACACAAATCTATGCCAAAGACTCTTTGGATCGTTTCGGTGATGACTTGTTTGGACTTCTATTGTCTTATCTCTCACTCGAAGACAGATTCCGATGCGAATGTGTGTCCAAACAGTTTCAGAGGACAGCCTTCGACAGTGTTATCGACATTAATATCAATGACCGACTTATGAGACAAATACGAAGAACAACAATAACTCAAACAATACCAACAATTGCCACAAAGTGTCCAAACATTGAGACCATTGACTGCCGAGGAATAAACAAGTCATATGATAGACATATACCCGAAGTGTTGGACATATTTCACGACAATTGCCGGCATTTACGGGAAATTTACTACAATTTGCGGCAAAATTACTACCAATGGATCCCAAAGTTGGGAACACTTGTCACCAGAATTGGCAGTATTTCTGCCAAACACTCACTCATTCATTGCCACCGATTGTCTCACTTAACGGTGGATTCAATTCTAAAAGTCTTTGACAACTATTCCGGAGAACTTATGGCAAAGAATTTGTTGGGATTTGAGTTTAGATTCAGTGATAAACACATTAGAAACCAATTGTTGTGGACATTAGTGGCCGACAATCAGTCGCTGCAAAGTGTGGCCGTAAATGAGATCAAATTCAAAGCTCAAGACACTATCACTGAACTGATCCAACAATTGTCACGATTACCACAATTGCGTGAATTGACTCTTGAGTTCCGCGCGTTTCCAAATCAGGACTTATTGAGCGACTCTTTGCGGACAATTGGCGTGAATTGCAAACAATTGCAACGATTGTCACTCCGATTGAACCCTGAGATCACAGAAATCAATGTCCAAATATGGGATCCGTTGAAAGTGTTTCGACGACTGAAACGATTGAAATTAATATTCACTTCACAATTGATGTCTCTCTGGATTCCCGGCCGAAAATTAACGCATTTATGGATCAAATGCTCGGAAATGAACAGTAATTTGTTAGTCAATTGTCACGAACTTTGGCCACGACTTCAATACCTGTCCATTAAATGCCGATATATTGACGGCCAGTGTTTGGATCACATCTCAAGACTACGAGTTCTGCAAACACTTGTCATTCAATGCTATGTAAGCATTGATCTCAAAGATAATGATTTCTGGGATCTGTTGTCGAGAAGTCCTAAACTCAAGAACATTGAAATCATTGAAGACTTTATCCCACAGTTTAAATATATAATATATAACAGTTTAAATGTTTGAATCAAAACATTAATTAATAATAATTTTTATGCAAACTTTATATTTATTTTAATTTTAATGAAAACTATTTTTTTAAATTGCATTAATAATTATGTTTAATAATAAAATGTAATTAATTTTAATAAATTATGATTTAAATCACATTTAAATTAATTATTCAAAGTTTGGCAAAATGTTTGCAAATAGATGTCAGTCCTGTCGTCAGACTTATTGGGTTTCACTTCAACTCTGTTTACAATTCAATTGATTGTAAATATTATAACATTTTTGTGACAAAAATACTATCCATTCATACAATCACTTCATTTGATCCCAAGATATGGCACAACAGACGAAACACAATAAGACATCACTCGAGACCACAGATGACAGCAATGAAGACAAACCACAGGTATTTGACAAACAATTGACTATTTATTGAGTTTTCATTGTTTTTGTTAAACATTCACTGAAAACTCAATCGACTGCCGAATAGTGTATTCTTGATCCCCTGCTAGTAAAAAGGCGAAATTTACCCCCTATTACTAACAAGTGAATTCTCTATTCCCAACTGGTATACTAGTCTCAAATAAACCAGTGGCAAATAGAAAATTCTCTATTCAAGACGGTCTAATAATTGACTATGGATTACATTTTTATGCTTTAATGACTACATTTATTTAGATTTGAAACACAAGATTATTGTACACATATTTATTGATTATAAACTCCAAGTAATTATATCATTGAATACATGTTTGAATGATTAATTACTAAATACTTTATAAATATGAAAATTACAAATAGATAACTATCGCAATTATGTAATCATGCTAATTATTACAAACAATTAATTATAAAAACTTTATAAATATAAAATAGTTGTTGATCTTCACTAAGAATGTCTCGATTGATACTCAAAATGATTGTTTCTCCCATATATCCATGTCTTCATTTGTTGTGTTGTAAACATTAAGCTTGCATTGCTTTGCCTTCGTTTAGATACCAACCAAATAGCGATTTGATTAAATTCACTGTAATTTAATATTATATGTTTAAAAGATGCTTATTAGTGGCAATAATGTGTAGCGTGATTACGTAATCACGCTACATTTCAATGCAATTAAGTCATGACTTACTTATCGCTTACTTCATTGATCTCTATTACAGACAATTGCATTTAAAATATTAATCATATAATATGTTAACAATCTATTTTACATTCAAATATAAACAATCACAGTATAACTGTTGAGACAAATAGTCATTCAAATATAAATAACTGCCAATTATTTTGTTTGGTTGTATTGGAGAGAACACAACGTGTCAGCCATTGGTAAGCTTTGCTATTATATGTGTCCAATACAAGGCAATGCAATATTATTGCAATATTATTGCACCAATACTGCATTGAAATGCACATAAACACTCAAACACTACTCGACGCGTACATAAAATACGTCCAGTTTATATATAAAAACTAGTTTTAAATGGTTTACTAGCCAAGACTAGGAAAGAGAGTTTTCAGTGTTTTACTGTTAGACAATGATTTACGCAAAGAACTCAATGGACAGATTCGGCGATGAAGTGAATGAACTTTTGTTATCTCATCTCTTACTCGAAGATCGGTTTCGATTTGAATGTGTGTCCAAACAGTTCCAGAGGACTGTCTTCGAGAGTGTTGTCTGCATTGATATCAACGATCAAATCAAAAGAAGTGAAAAGGAATCTATCGGTAAAATGTTGGCCACAATTGCCATAAAGTGTCCAAACATTGAGATCATTGACTGCCGAGGAATAGGTACCAAATATGAGAAACACTGGTTGTATGCTCTCCATCACAAAAGTCGAATCGTATATGCCATTCGATAAAGGACACCAAGATGTACTTCCATATAAATTTTGGTCGAATTTCCAACGGCCGATTTCGAGATATTCGACTTTGTTGT
>CAJPIZ010000894.1:6794-19991 GCA_905368565.1 Medioppia subpectinata | reverse complement strand
ACATATAAAAAGTATTGAAAATAATTTGATTATAACGTGAATTATAGAATTTAAAACAAAAATTTTAGGTCAAATTTATTTTTCTTACTCTAATTCATGATATCATATGATGTTTTGTGTTTTCATAAATGAATATCAAATAAAAAGCTAATTATAAGTAAGATTTATAATATATTAGATATTATTTTTGTATTTTTACGAAATTTTTCTTTTAATGTTTAAAAATGAATTAAATGTGATATTATAAAGTATTTATAAGTTAAATAAAACGTTAAGTTAAATATGGTTTCAATGAAATAATTCTTACTATTTGTGAATTTTCAGCATGTTATTATATTTTATTGATTTTTAAATAAATTATTTTAAGTTTTATAGAATAAAAAATATATAGTATCAGAAAATTTAAACATATTTTGTTAGTTTAAAAAATAAAATTCAAAACAATAAAATGCTAAAAAACACAACTGCATTATATTTTATGTATTAATTATATAAATTATATATTTTCTTAAGTAAACTTCTGAAAGATTTCAAAACATCAAAATATATCGAATCAAAACATCTATTGATTTGATTTTTATATATCATTGGATTTATATTTTGAAAACAAAAATACTGAAAAACATGTATATTTTTGGTCTTCACCTGAATTTTATTATTAATAAATCAATAAATCATTGAAAATCATTTTAATTCAACTATCAAAACATTTAGGACAATATATTCAATAGATTATTTCAGTTGATTTGTGTCAAAATCATTATCAGATAATTTAAATATATTTTTCTTATATAGATATCAATATTATTTGATTTTTTCAAACCAATAAAACACTCAAATCATAAAATTTCTCTCAGAATTACTTTCTTTTGATATACATTTTAAATCAAATAAAGTAATAAAACTTTTAATACCTAATCATTGAGTTATTAAATTTGCTACAATCCAGAGTTAGAAAAAAGTATTTCTTACGAGTTGGACTAATTTGAAAACTCTTAAGGGATTAAAAGCAAATTTTTCAAATTTTTAAGTGTCATTAAATAAGAGTAACATTTCTTCGTTTAGTTTCTAACTCTAAAAAACCAGATTTGACTTCAAGTGAAAACTGTTGGATACAAAGCCATGAAGACATTGAACCGATTATTTGAAAATTAAATTATTTTTTAATGCATTAATTAAATCTCTCTCTCTCTCTCTCTCTCTCTCTCTCTCTCCGGATTCATAATATAACTCTTGATAAACCATTAAAAGTACACAGAATTCTTGAAACGATAGATAAATAAATAATAAAGATTTGATAATAAGATTTATATTAGTTTTTGTGGACATATTGTGAGCAAAACACTAACTCGAAAGGAATGTCGGAATAGGAGTAGAAAATCAGTTAATGTATTGAAGTTTACAATAGAAGGGAATGGAAAGAGAAGTTCCACTAAAAGGGAAAATAAAATAGTCTTCTTTACAACAAACATAACAACATTATTGATGACGAGTTATATGATTGTTAGGCCATTGATAGTATTGATGGCATAGAAAGGACTGGTAAACAGACACTCAAAAATAAGCGCAACAAAAAACAGCACAACTTATAGAGTGGTGTAAAGTGTTAGCCGTAGACAGGATTGCGGTTATGTTATGTCAATGTGTCTGACAATCAAATTGCTGTTTAGTCGATGACTTTCTACTATATTTTGTCGACCAGTGCTTTACCAGTGGCTATACGATGACCACCATCTGCACTGTTCCTCATATAATGGACACAATCTGTGATAAGTATTGTATAAAAATGCGGAAAAGCAATCGATAGGAACCGAAAAACTCTTTCTTTTGGCGTATAATAAAAAATAGCCAAAACTGTTGTCAAGAGAGAGAAGAGTTGGGGAAAAAATGGGAAACTTTTTGCTACACAATAGACAATGGGACAGAAGACGCGCCGACAGACAGCCATTTCCGCAACAATATATGCGGCAAACAATTGCTTTTATATGTAAACCCTTTTTCTCGTACATTTACTTACAATTTATTGATTGTTATTTTTAAAAGTGAAAGCAATATATTTGCCAAAAACATGTATCCCTTTCACAAACTCTCTGTTCATTGAATTATTAATACAAATGGTATACAATAATAGACTGAATCCATATTATATACGAATAAATAACACAACAAATACACGAAAACTTTCGGCAAACACATCGAAACTTTGTATGTAATGCTATTTAAACGTCTAGATTAAGTAAACTTAAAAAACAATGTAAACACTTAACCGTATAAACCGGTAAATTACAAATTATACCAAATAAATAACACACAAACTTTCCTCAAACAAAAAGTGCAAATTAATATTTTTTCGTTGAAAGGATTTAAAATTTCTTGTTAACACTAATTTATATTTTTCATAATTATAAGTTAAAATAATTTACAAAAAATATATATTTCCTCTTTTGTTTCGCGTAAAAACATGTAAAAATTTCTTTTTTGCATTTTTTCCCTGTTTTTTGGCGATCAATATATCATTTACAGTGATATTTATTTGCCATTCAATCCTTTCTGGTCGGGAAAAAAGTGAGTACAGTATTAATACAATCAATACGATTAATACAAATCATAGATCGCTTTAACTCTTTTCAATTCACTCTCACTATTCATTGATATGATTGTCGCGAGTATTCATACGATTGTGTTATTCCTGTCATTCGTCGTGTTATTTGCATTATTTGAAGATCGCGTGCCATTTGTTCACAAATTCGTATACCTTTTACATTCAATACAGAACTCTCTCTGGCTTTCAATGTATCGCTATATTTATCTCTCAACCCCTTTACTCCCCGGGAATACAGTTATTCCTCTCAACCCTTTATGGCTCTTATGATATACACACATATTTTTGCTGCACATTATTATTATAACAGTACTCCACACACAAAACCCGTTCAACCACTTTATACCTCAACTCTTAATTCTGTCAAAACATTATACAAATACGCGAACCGATAGACCGAACAATCCTTTCATCTGAACCTATAATACGATGGTTTGTAAAACAAATTTTATGTAATTATGCTATTCTTGTATATGTTTTTACGAATTATAAGTATTTTGTCATTTCATTTTTTAATCATTTCATTACACAAAACATTTGGAAGTAAAAGTTTTACCAAAAGGAATGGAAATATTTTCAAAACTTATTGTTTGGTTGAAACCTTGAAGAATTCAAAATGTTTTTTAAAGTCGAGTTATAATTTAGAGAAAACGACCACTTCTTCCATACGCTATACGTTTGAATGCATTCTCAGACAGAAAAAAGAGGAAAAAACGCAGAGAATTATGTAAAGCCTTTCAGACAAAAAAACAGGGCTCGGAGTGAAGGGCCGGTCTATTGTTGGCGAAAGACATTAACGGAGAGTTTTTTAAGTTTCGTCTGAAAGTTTGCTCAGACCTGAGAAAACAGACGAAACGCTAATAATAATAGTAATATCGAGAAGAAAGAGTCGGTCAGCCGTATAGTCCGTATAGTCCAGCGCCGGACGCGAATTGAAAAGTGAGAGCTCATCAGTTGTGCAATATTTTCACTTTCATTTATTGAACAAAAAATAAATGTATGTCTGAGAGAGTGTTGGGCACTGTGTTAGGCAAATGTTACCACTTATAGCCCTCTTTCTCTTCCTTTATTGCAGACTCTGTCCCACCCATTGTTACATCATTTCTACCTCTAAAGGCTCTAAACCATGTATTTTGAAACCAGAAAATGAAGGGAAAAAAGCCGATTGTAAAGAAAACCTTTCACTAAAAAATGACCACTACTTTAGTGCACCGTTTCGACCAAATGTCAGTCTCAATCTCTCCCTCCCTTTCCCTCGCCTTAACTCTCAGACAATATTATACTGAAATGAAGAGTGAATAACCATTTTTACATTTTTTAAACATATTTTTTATTTATTTGCGAGAGAGAGAGAGAGAGAGAGAGAGAGAGAGAGAGAGATTCAGGCCAAACATGAAGGTCCAGTAGATTTTGTTCTCAGATATAAAAACTCAAAGTATTTGTGCATTTCTTCCCACGATTTCTTTAACCATTCAATTGGTTTGCAATGTCTGTTACGTATGGTTTGGCCAATAATTATACAAATATGAAAGCCCTGCAGAATATTTTATGTACACAAACACTCGTTATGTTATAACACAGAGAACAGCGAATACATATCGGCGTTCATATGGCATAAGCAATACTTCATATTTGTTGTCTGGCATAGCATGGCATGTACTGACCCACCCTTCCTATCCCTTCCCTCCACTACCACTCTGTGGATGTCTCGCATCTAACCCTCACAACACCACCACCTGCTCCAGCGCTCCACCACTGGTCATGAGATCCAACACTCCCTTATGCTATCTCTCACTCTTCTCTCCCTCTCTCTCCCCTTCCCAGACATAAGGCATACAATTTGCGCTCAAATGTCTGGACATAACTCTATAAGAATATACGATATAATACTTAAGACATTGTTAGACAATGTCTGAGATTTTATTTTCGAGGGGTAATAAATAAATTGATTTTCAATTGTCATATAAACAAACTAATATTGACCCTAATATTCAATGGCTTCGCTGTTAAAGAGTTGTTTTATTAACAACTTGTAAGCATTTTTCTCTTTTTTATGATTTTTTGCTTCAAATTATATACTATTTTCTAGTCGTCAAAACAAGTGTTTTGGAAAAACAAAACAATTTTTTTGTTTAGAAGTAATAAAACTTTTTGTTATTCAATAAAAGAGGTTTTTATTGCCCTTTTTGACTATTTTTAACAGGAATTCGATAATTAATTGCAAAAATTTAATTGTTTAATAAAAATAATTACAAAATCTTAAGAAGAAAAATAATTTTAAATTAAAATTTAGATTTCAATCACAAAACGTATTTGTTTTAAGACATAGAGAGTATGTTTTGTGTAATTCTGTGAACACATAATTCATATCTATTTTCTTGTGTAGATTTTATGGTAAACTAGTGAACAGTTTTCTATCGAGTAATACAACAAAATGATAGTTAGAAGAGAGAGTGAAAAATATAATTTTCTGAAGAGTCACTTAAAGTTATTTATAAAAAACTTATATCTAATGAATATAAGCTAAAAATGGCGTTTCAGACCAATTTTGAAGTCAAATCTCGTCCTTGAAATGTCATTCAGGATTGTTGTAATAAATTGATGCAAAACATCGCTCAGCCCTATCCCTATCCCTATCTCACATTTTTTGTGAACCCTATAACCTTCTAACCAAATTCAAACCACCCGTTGGCTAAAATCTCTCTCTCTCTCTCTCTCTCTCTCTCTAATATATATATACTTTATGTATGTATGACTTCATGCATAGTCTTCATCATCATTTCAGACTCCCTTTTCCGTACACTCATTGACTTAACGTTATTTTGGACTATTTTTTGGGTACCCCTGAGATTAGAGTTCGCCAGACATGGGCTCAGCTCTCAATAGGAATCGCTGTAAAAGATGGGGAAATAACTAATTTGAGAGAGAGAGAGAGAGAGAGAGAGACTGATGGCATAAGAGATGCCGAAATCACGTGATCTCTATGCAATAATAGCTTATTTCAGGTGCATTCATATTTTAAGCACTGGTAGCTATTGATCGCGAGTGAAACAAAAATTGGCATCAAATGCATTAAAATAAGAAAATCAACTTTTGATACTCTTTTCAGTTGTTGATTGAGTTTCACAAATAATGGTAATACTTCTCTCTCCAATTCTCTCTCTCTCTCTCTCTCTCTAATATATATATACTTTATGTATGTATGACTTCATGCATAGTCTTCATCATCATTTCAGACTCCCTTTTCCGTACACTCATTGACTTAACGTTATTTTGGACTATTTTTTGGGTACCCCTGAGATTAGAGTTCGCCAGACATGGGCTCAGCTCTCAATAGGAATCGCTGTAAAAGATGGGGAAATAACTAATTTGAGAGATACTATACATACCATACCATACTATGCCATACCATTCCATACCACTTCATACCCTCCCTCGCCATACAATCTCTTTTAATATCTCTATGGAAACATAGATTTTTATTTCATTATACTTTTTGTGCCAATGTTTTCCCTTTTCCAACAACTTTTTTGTCTTATATTTATCTACAATTTGAGTGTAAATTTTCAATTTTACTGAACCTTTATTAACACTTTTTTTTCTGTTGCATAACTCTTCAAATATTGATTCTTTTGATAAAATAATAATAATTGTGAACAATATTTTTTAATACATTTTTTCTTTTAAATCTCATTTGATTAGGCAATCGGTGGAGCGCTTCTCCAAACCAAATGTAATTATATCGGAGGAGCAGAGAGTAAGAAATAATTTTAACTCGTATTTTATATAACATTAAATGTATACAATATATCTGTGCATTTGGCAAAAAACTTGTAAAGCATGGCATACAGTATATACAGAATATACACCGTTTGCTATACTCTCCCAAAGTATGTGTCTATAAGAGTTATGCACTCATACGAAGAGCCGAGAGTTGTTTTTGCCATCTCTCGTACCGGCAGTTCTTCCTCTCCCGGCATTCAAAGTGTATGTGTTTTTGCGCCCAAACTTTTTTTACTAGCGATAAACCCGACGCCATCTGAACATTTTTTTCTGCCCTACCCTTCCCTTCTTCTCGTCTCCCTTTTCCCCAATAATTCCCATTTATAAGTGCTTTTGTCTGCGGAATCATATGAATCCCATTTGCCTTCACTTCTCCACAAACGAAATGATTTTTTTAATGTGCAAAAAGTGTTTTAAATGCAAACTTCAATCGCCAGTGAAATACAGTTTTTGTCTGCCATCGGTTGAGATGGTATTGAAGAAAATCGATTCATTTATATTTGCATTCATCGAAAAGCCAATAATTCTGTGCATATGTTAGGCATAAAAGTCTAGAAATTATTGTATCGTTTCTCTTGCTGTGAATGTCTCGCAAAAGAGAAGCGATCAAAACAAATGTTAGCTTAAAAACTCTGTCGCTAATTAGTTTTTGAAAAAATTGTTTACCCGCTGGTAATCCCCTCATTGAAGGCTAATATGAATATTACGTGTCGTTCACCGAAAAAAATGAACGCTTTTTCTGTGTTATGAGAACTCAATTTGAGAAAAATATTTTGACACAAGAATATAGCACTCGATAACTATATAACTTTATATAAACAGTAGAAAAAGTTATTAATTTAACCATAAATTAATAGCAATAAAATTAATTGGAGTCGACTTTTTAAATTGATAGCTAAAGCACTACTCATTCGCTATAAAAATATAGTAAAATAACAGAAAATAAAAAACAGTGAAAACGTATTTCTTTTGACAATAATAAGTATAAAATAAAAAGTTATGATCTATTTCTCGATAGCCTATCGTTTGTTATATATATTTTTATTATATTTCATACTATAATACGATATAAAGATTTCTACTGGAAAAATAATATTATATAAAAAGTAATATTTTGTGTAACAATTTTATAGTATCTCTAACTTATATAATCCATACATAAACGGGTGAATTATAATGTGAGCGCAGAAAATATAAAAAATGAGTATTTTTATCATTAAATGTTAATGTCTTTTATCACGCAATTTATAAAAACTATATAACTTTAAAGAAAAGTTTCTGTTTTTGCTACTTCTCTATCAAATAATGTTTCGCAAGAGTTGCAGGAATTGGAGAAAACATCACTAAATGTGTTATCATTTGTTATAATATTCTGTAGACAAAGGATTGTATAAAAGGATTGATTTTACTGTACAGTACATAAGAATATGAAAATTTGATCAATAGTTAAGTTATTTATATATTTCTTGTTTTCCGAATACTTTTCTTTTGAAATTTCTTATGTCTTTAATTTATGGATCAATTAAATGAGTGAATATACGGAATAAATGAGATATTTTATATTCATATTTATATAGATTCATACTTTGCAGGCGATTATCACATCAATTATGCTTTCCGTGAACTCAATACTATTAGAAGTCTTGTTAACAATAGTAAACTTATTATAATTTTCTCAAAATAATGTATTAAAAAGTTAGATTAATTTGCAATGAATATAAGAATATATTTTAATGCATTCCTAACTGTTTTTATGGCTTATATTTATTACAATAAAAAAATTGATTCAATGATTGCATATATATTATGAAAAATAAAAGCAAATGAATAAACATTGAGTACAAAAGCGATGCAAAGCTGACGGCAATAGAGAAAGGGATGAGAGAATTGATTGAATCGATTGTATGGATGGAGTGATGCGGCGGTCGGCCAACAGCCCAATCAAAAGGGTTATTACAGCCCCTATTTTGGTCTCTCCATAGGCATTATGTGGCACATTATGGCCACAAAATACCGCCCAAAAAGTTATGTTTTCGTTGTTTTCATTTAATACTCGTGTCAACAATACATTGGCCGACGTTTCAAACATCCCTTTCAATATATATTTGCCAGATTTGAACCCCTTTTGTGGTCAATATTATTTTTTTTACTGTCGTCGTCGACGACGACCCCCACTCTCGTTCTCCCCTTTCATTGCTCTGACCTTTTCGTGAATATAATACAAAAAATCGTTTTTTCTATTGATTGGTATGTTTTTCCACTCTTTTGCAATCAATAGCTCTTTCCTAATATTTATTTCGCTCTAATATTTCGCTTATATTTATTTATATATTGTCGACAACTCTTTGGAGTTAGAATATAGTATTTGTTGTATTTTTGTGTGTTTTGTGTCCAACAGGTAATCCGCTTTTACTTCATAAACATTTTCAAATGCTTTTCTATTATTCAATGTCTAACAACAAAAATAAAATTCAATAACAAATGGGAATAAATAGTAGTATTGTATGATTAACAGACAGATAGTGAATACAATGTATATAAAGTATTACTATAGTTAATAACTTGAATGCAATAATTGTATTATTTAGTCAATAATATTACATATATTTTCGTAGAAAATTCTTAAATCTGAGAAGAATTTAGAGAATATATCAATAATTATGTGATATTTTATGAGTGAGAAAATAGAGTAATTGTTAGACATTTGTTTCCATTTATATTTATTATCTATAAGTAAATTGAAAGGAGATATAAATTATGGGTAAAAGCGTTGCATAAAGTGATTTGCAAACATAAGGCTCGTATATGTGTGTGAAGTCTTTGATTACTATAGCCATAGATTCATGCATTTTATTATTGATGAAGATTTGCCTTTGAATTGTCAATCGATCATATGATGGCAACGTGTGGTAAATAGGGACCGACCAATCAGTGACAGGGCTTCACAATTCACTTGTCCATCGCTTCCAGTGTTGATCAGATGGTGGTATTCATTCATAACACAGTGAATACAGAATAGAGTAGAGAATAGGGTGAATATGTTTGCCATATATTTCGTTAAGTTAGATGTGATGTGGCGTTTGGGCTCACAATTGTTTGTCTAATGCTTTCACTTAAATCATTGCCAACTATTTTTTTCTCTGTCTCTTTCACTAATGGCTGCTTTCAAACACTTAATTCATTTATTAGGCCAACATTTACAACATCTCTCTCTCTCTCTCTCTCTCTTCTGAGAATCGATTCTCACTTAAAGTATTAGATTTGATTCAAAGGCGTAAATATAGTGAGCGAACAGTTTTTTTCAAAGAAAACATAAAAAACTGTTCGCTCACTATATTTACGCCTTTGAATCAAATCTAATACTTTAAGTGAGAATCGATTCTCACTTAAAGTATTAGATTTGATTCAAAGGCGTAAATATAGTGAGCGAACAGTTTTTTTCAAAGAAAACACTCAAAATTTTATCCACTTTTAGAAATCTATCTTTTAATTCATGAAAAAACAGTAATTCTTTCGATCCTTTCGTTTGAATTATTTATTATTTGAAAACATAAAACATTTTTCAAATGTATGAAAAGCTGAGTTAACTTACAGTTATGTCTCTATTATTTTGTGTGAGAAAAATACATGAATTGTTTTGAGTAAATAATTGTGAAATTTATTGCTTGATATTTGTCACACCCATTATGTTATCCGTCTATATATTATATAACATTTCACTGTAAGCTCACTGACGGCTGACCCCAAACTTCATCCTCCGATAGACTTTATATATTTTACTTGTTTTTGCCAAACATTAAGATATCCGATAAATAGTTGACTGAAAAATGAGAGACTTATTCCTCTAAAAACATACTCTAATCTTATTATTGATTTATGTCTTAAAGGAAACATTTGATTAATAAAATAACCGGTCGTTTATATAAACATCTAAAAAACAGCTAATAAATGGATTCCTTTCCCTACTGTCTGTTAATTGAGAATTTGTTTTGTGAATAGCATTCCCTCTTACCTGTAATCACACACTGACACCAGATTTGACCTAAATTTTCACTACAATATTGATCTGACAAAACAAATTGTGATTTACTTTAAGGAATAAATATGAAACATGATTGAAATATTCAATTATAATCTCAAATACAGTATATATATGTCAATTGAAATGAAGACATGAAACTGGGAATAAAGTTATGCCGGGAATTGTCTTTTAGTACTAAAACTTCTTTTGTCTGCCTTCTCTCTCTCTCTCTCTCTCTCTCCATTCTGTAAATTTTTATGGCGAGAGTTAACACCTGTAGTAATAATACATGTATTAAGACTTCAATTGTTATAAAGGAAAGCATTTTATTTATTACGAGTTTATCTCAGATTGTGTTTCCCAACACAATATTCCAGTTGAGACTTGAATTTGTTTATTATAATATCGTAATCTTTTCTGCATATAAATCAAAGCCAATTAAAAAAGTTTTTTTATTATAAATATTTACATCAAATAATATATTGAATTGAAATTGAAAAGAGTCTCTCATTAACATACAATACAATAGAAATTTATTGAGAAAACAGTATAACATGTTATAAAGAAAGGCAATAAGAATCAGACAATTCGGTTACTAAAACATTCATTAGAGAGAAAATGTTTTTCGTCGAAAATAAATCCACTCCTGAAATACGTTTACTATATTTTAGTATAAAAAGTTAGAATATTCTTATATTATACACACAAACAATGCTTTAAGTAGTGAATCGTATTGTAATGTT
The DNA here is from genome assembly GCA_905368565.1 of Medioppia subpectinata. Lineage (NCBI taxonomy): Eukaryota > Metazoa > Arthropoda > Arachnida > Sarcoptiformes > Oppiidae > Medioppia > Medioppia subpectinata. Next base: position 8,842 of record CAJPIZ010000894.1, on the reverse strand, counting down.
TGAACGAAAGAGTGAATTATTTATTCATTGGATGGCATTTGCGAGGAATCGCTTACATTTAGGACCGGATTAATAATCATAATCTCTTTTTGCTCTCAATTTTCTTGTGCCAAACGTCTCCGTAGGCGTAGGATTTGCTCTTTGTTTCCACAATTTCTCTCATCCTTTATAATAATTATTTGGCAATTATTTTGTGAATATATGACAAAACTTACTTCATCTCTAATAATGTTATTAGTTTTGCGATATATTCCGTTGTATTTATTACAGAAGTTTTTAAACACATAATCATAAGAAAATTATGAATTGTTTATTATTTTAAATAAATTACTTATTTTAGTTCATTTTTAAACAATACTATTTAACGAAAAAAGATAACAAGTTATAATACCGTGGTTTTTATTTTTATGAATATATCACTAGTATTATGCAAAGTTGTATAGATTGTACATTAGTTTACCGTAATGTTTAATTAATGATTCGTTGTTACTTTTTCTACAATTGTTTTTGAGACCAATTAAGTTGTTTTCATTAAATTGACTTATTTTGAAAACAATACCGAAAAAGCGCTAATTGTTTGAAAATATTAACTAAATGTAGAGAAAATTCTTTAATTAAAGAGTCAATTAATTATTAATTTAGTGCTCAAACGGCAAACATAGGGATAAAACATAGTTTAACTTTTCTATCTATCTTTTATGGATGTGTTTGTGTTGTTTGTCGCTATAAAATGAGTTATTATAGCAAAAGCCTAATCAGAGCCTAACTTTTTTGGCTGTTTTTCTCATTGTCGTGTTATTTATGAAAACTTTATTAATGAAGTTTTAATGCAAACATTGGTTTATCTCAGTGTCCTATTGTATAGTTGCGTGAATCACAATCAAAACGGATTTAAGCGTTCATTACAATTCATTTCCCATTCAAAACGGATTGTTTGGAGTTTTGGGAGTTTCGGCAAAACAACTCACAATATATATAAGGAATGGTAGAGAAAAATAAACCATTTATTCCGATACCGATTCATTGCATCACACATTCATTTATTCATATCTGGTATTTCTGATAGTTTTTTGGCACAAAACCTACACATCTCTCAGACCTCATCCATCTCTTTCCCATCTCTTTCCCCTTTTTTGCGTAACGCATTACTGGCCAAATGACTAAAGCCATTGTCTACCCGTCCTCTACACACATACACACACTGTGTGTATATATAGTACAGTATATGTATTGCAGGGGCTGTGAAGTGAGGGGCAGATGGGGTTCTGGCGATCGCATCCAAGTGTTCGGTCATTATTTGCGATCCGTTGGCGAGAAATTGTATTCTCACACCAAATACACGCCAATAGTTTTTATCAATTTTTTCTTTACTTTTTGGCAATAATTTTAGTGATCGTGTCATCAATTTTAATAACAATTTGTTTGCATTGATTCACAAATGAGTGATGAGTTTGTTTTCATCTTTTATTCTCTCTCTCTCTCTCTCTCTCTCTCTCTCTCTCTCTCTCTCTCTCTTTCTTTCTCTCATTTTGTAAATAAATTATTCAATCGATTGTATGTCTGACTCGAAGAAAGTGCTAAAAATTATATAAAACTCGAATTGTTGTGCAAATCAATGAATAGACTCATCAATGCTTTTTCAATGAATAACACATTCATTCGTAACCAAAAAACATTGCAAAACTCGTCATACGTTTGCATACGGTATGCAACGCCTGACCACATGCGCCAAACTGTACCTCAACTCTGTTTCTAATGCCAACGCAATCATTACGGAATGGATGGCCACAGACTCTGTTATACAACTCAATGACCCCTTCCTCTGCCAACTGTTGACCCTATACTCCAACTCTCTCTCTCTCTCTCTCTCTCTCTCTACTCTATTCTGAACACGTCCCCTCTCTACCCTCCATACCTGTCCCATAGCATAACATTGTTTAATTTAAAAATCACCTAGCACCTATCTGTCCCCCTCTCTACCCTACATACTTGTCGCATAGCTCACTATTTGCCCCTTATCTTCCTATCCCATAATCACCATGTTAAAT
>CAJPIZ010000893.1:684-19993 GCA_905368565.1 Medioppia subpectinata | reverse complement strand
TGTTTACCCTCTATATAATAGAGTGCTGTTTATTTCCCTGTCGATCTCTCTCTCCTGCACTCGTTCGCACTCATTCACACTCTCTCGCACTCGTTAGCACTTGTACTCATACACACTCAGAACACAGCACTTACACCCTTGAAAGTGATAATGACTGTGTGTCCGCACATACCCTGAATGATGGCCAGAAGGATGACAATAACAAAGAAGAAGAAAGTGATGTCGAATATAATGCGATACACTTCGTACTCATCGCCGTCGGGCGCCTCGATCTCATCGCCGATACCACCGCCAGCCCTCACGCCTTTGTATAAGTGAAACACAAAGCACTGCAAACCCACAGACAGACAATGAATTAATATAATAAATGTATTATATGTGGGAAAACGAGTGGCCAGAGAGTGATAGCACACGTACGGTAAGCATGTTGTGGCACTTCTGGTCGATCTGGTCGTCCTCTTCCTGAACGTAGAACTTGCGGAAGAAGTTGAATGCAATCACAGTATAGATGTAAACCACGATTATCAACAACATTAAGGTCAACACCAACTGATCCGGTAATTACCACAACACAAGAAATACACAATTAATGATTAAATAAAATCAAAGTAACGGTGTTTTTGTGCGGACACAACAACACTCATACCTGTTTGCCGTTATGTGTGACCGACTGGAGTATAGTCTTGAGGGTCGGTATGACTACCGCAATGTCCAACAGATGGGCGGCGAAGAAAAAGTAGCTAAAGTTGCCCATCAATGACAGCATAAAGTATACCAAATTGTATAAAAACACCTAGATGCAATACAAACATAGTTAAAACACCATTAATAAAATTAATAAAGATTTTAAAAAGTAGAACAAAAATAGCCGTACATTATCCATAAAAGTGACGCCAATTTTCCATATCTGGTACTTCCAGTCGCAGGCGGTAATGAAGGACAGGTAGCCGGTGGTGGGCGTCTGTTCATCCATACCGGCCGACCCGGTCTTAGACATGCCCAACAGCGACGACAGGTTATCGTAATCATACTGTTCCGAGTACTTGGCCCGCACGCGCTTCTTCACAAACTTGTCCCAGTAATTCACGGGAAAGCTCCGGGTGCTGATCACCAGTTTGTCCCACTGGGCCCGGTAGTCGTCTTCGGGCTGTTCGCTGATATACAGGCCGTCGAACTCCATGAGTCGCGCCACCTCTTTCTCCCGCTTGAAGATAATTAGTGGTACTTTGAGGTTGTAGTACGCGATTAGCATACAAAACGATAGCAGTGAGTGGAGCAGCGCCAGCCCCCGGAGCACCGGCTCCAAGTAGTACCAGCCCTCCTCCATCTGTAGCCACTCGATCACGTTGTCGTCGCCGTCGTCGTCACCGCCCGGATCTCCTCCTCCGTCGCCACCTGTTGTTCGTACGGCAAAGACATTTCAAAATTAATACATAATATATAACAAGTGCTAAATATTTGCTAAACAATTTGCATCACCTGTTAATAGATCGGCCGCCGCAGTGGTCACCTCCTCTATAATGTCGGCCACGGCATCGACCGCCGCCTCAGCCGAGCCGTCATCGCCGGCATCGGTGGCCTCAGAGTCGCCTCCGTCGCCGTCGGGTGTAAAACTGGTCACTTTGTAGAAGAGAAGCATCAAATTGATAATAAACGCCATAAACAGAGCAATCTTTTTAAATGTGTATAGATTTCTGGCCAACCAATACACAAATCGCTTCGTATAGTTGGCCACATTTGGCATAGAGTTCACCACCGGTGCGTCGGCCGTCGCTTTACCGCTACCACCGGCTCCGCCGTTACCGCCGGCGTCTTCGGCGGGAACCATAGGCGGTGCCGTCGGAGGCTGAGACTCGGCGGCCACCGTCTGATCTTCAGCGCCACCCGTTTCCTGATCGTCAGCGGCGACAACAGTCTCGCCGTCCATAGCCTTAAGATCGCCGTTCGTCCGGTGCTTCCCGTCAGCCATCGGACTGTCGCCGTCGGGCAACTGTCCGTTCGGCTGGTGATCGCCGACGGCATCAGTCGCTACGGAAGCCGCGGCGCTGTCTTCGGCACTCATAATAGCCATACGGGTTGTGTCCGGGAGTGGAGTCTGGGCCGCGGCGGTGGTGGGCGAACCGCCGGCCGGCATAAGCGCCTTATCGGTGCCGCCGGTGTCGTACTCGTACTCGTAGTCGTCGGGTCCGTAACCGTCGCCGCCGGCGATCGGCTCTCCGGTCATGAGTTTGAGTATGAATTTGAAGACACATTTGTTGATGTAATATATGGTATATCCGCCCAAAAACAGCGAACCGAATGTGAGCTTAAAAAAGCCGATAAACAGCTCGAAGTATGTCTTCTCTTTGAGTCGTTGCCACTGTTTGCGCAGATTTGAGGGCTTGAGGTGACCGAAGAGTTTGCACAGTCGTAGCCATACGTATCGGAATAGGTTTCGGATCGGTTCCAGTGCCGACACCGGCGCCTCTTCGCTGCCCGGATAGGGGTAGTCACCTGTTATGGAGACATAGATTATATCAATAATTGTGGGGGCGGTCAGTATAAAGAGAGAGGGCCTATAGGGGGGCTGCGTGTTATATTTATGTCATTTATATTGTGTAAATCTGTATAAATGATCACGATTAAATACTGTACATAGAAATCATCGCAAAACAGCAAACATAAACAAAATTAACAAAAACTTAAAACTGTTAGACAAACACACATCACATACACACACACACAAAAAAACATAATCAAAGTAAAACACAGGATTCAGGTGCACACGACTGGCCAGTGGCCAGGGATGGTGAGTGTGTGGACAACACCGTGTGTGTGGCCATACCTGCTTTGGTGGGCTCCTCGTCGTCCTCCATGGATATACTGCTCGCGTGTTGCATCTCAAAGATGGCGTCTTCGCAGAAGTTGACAAACGCTTCCAACTTCTCCTTATCTCCGCCTTCGGTGACAATCGAATAGAAGAACGCTCTCTTCGACTCTTTGATCTGCGGTTTCTCCCACTGATTAATGGTCTCCTCTTTGATCTCGAAGTACACCCTTTCGATCCGTTTGGACGAACCCATGATCTCTATGCGGCCCAAGAAGTTCTCGAAATAGTTGAGCACCGATGAGGCCGTCTCGAGGAACCGCTGCAGTCGCGGGTCGTTTGTCATGTGTTCCGATAGGTTGGTCAACAGGACGGCCAGATTGAAGCCGATGTCTTTGGCCGGATTGTGGAAGCGTTCGGTGAACTCGCGGTAGTCGATGAGGCCGTCGTGGTTGGGCTCACAGCACGACATCAGGTATTGGATCTCTTCGGGCGCGTAGATCTTCTGCTGTTCCATCGCCTTCTGGAAGTCTTTGGCGGTTACCCAACCGATGTTCTTTTTATCGATCTCCTGTGCATACGGTGTGGTCATCGGTGGTAACGATAAGATAATTATCAATTGTGATAATCAATGAGTGGTTAGAATAGATGGACACTGACCTGAAACGCGGCGGAAGTGATCACTTCTTTGAGTTTGAGAAACATGTCAAAGAACTTGAGAATCATCTGCAAAGACACCACATTTCAAACACATTATCACATAAAACAAAACACACAACAGATATGCGCGCAGAATATTCTTCTGGCATTATTTTTGTGGAAAAAACATAGCCATCACTACCACTGACCTCAACATTGGCGGCGCTCTCCACGAGTGTGTCCACCATTTGCTTACCAATCGTGCCGTTCATAACGTTTCCCTCGAGCATCGACAACATCATGATCACCATCTCCTTCTGGAGGTCCAACAGTTCCAACAGCAGATCCAATTGGGACGAGTTCTTCGAGAGCTTGTCCTGCATGTGTGCGAACAGAAACATGAAGCCCCCGACGGCGTCCCACAGCCGCGAGTGGGCCAACGCCTGCTGATTCATAGAGCACGGACCCTGAATGGACTCGGTCAACGTGCTGAACACCTGGGTCACATTAATAAATACCATGGTCATTATTAATTGTATTTACACATACATGTTAATCAAATAGTCCTAAATCCTAATTTAAATTAATACTTTTAATTTTATGCCAGTGTTCACTGAATTATAACTTAATTAATTAAACATTAACTAATAAATTCATTATTCCTATTTATAAACCAAGAGCATTTAAAAATAAAATTTAGCTGCATTATAACCCTATTTAACAAATGTGTGCTGAATAGTACCTGTTTGGCCACCGTAATGGCCTTGATGAAATTATCTTTGCCGGACTGGTCGATCACCTCTTTGCTGGAATAGTGCCAATAGAAGTCCATAATGGACTCCTGGAGTCGGAGCAGGTAATCAACGGTGGCAATGACCACATTGACCGTGGTCGTATTGCCGGCCTGAGTGCGCAAGTAGTTCTGAAACTCTAAATTGTGGCCCTCGCACAGCAACTGGATGAACCTAAACACGGCGCAAGTGATCTCGGCGTCGTGCATATTCTTCTCGCCGGTGGTGCCCTCAGCGCCGGCACCCAAGCCCTCGGCTTTCTGGTTGCGCTCGAACGCATCCAGGTCGAGCACCGAGAACGAATTCATCAGGCCCGCTATCGAGATGAAAAAGCCCACATCCTTTTTGTCTTTCAAGTGTTTGAGCATGCGCATCTGCACGTCCACATTACCGCCCTTCAATATACTAATGCCGAGCTTCAGGGTTTTGAGCACCATCTGGGTCTGTTCGCCGCGACACGCGCTTATGTACAACAGTATCATCTCGGCTACGCCCCGGTCGGCCAGCCGTTGCTGTTGGAACAGTAGCTTCTGTTTCTCCATCTCCTGCTCGTGTATGGACGGGCCCTCCTCTCCACCGCCTCCGCCGGCACCCTCTTCGCCGCCCCCTTCGCCTCCGTCACCGCCTTCGCCGCCTCCGCCCTCTTCCTCCTCGTCCTCTTCAGCGCCGCCATTGCTTTGGGTGAAAATGAAGGCGTAGTCCATGAAGAGTGAGTCCTCCTTCATAGCGCCTCCGTGTTCAGTGGTGGCCGCCCTCGAGAACGCCGTCACCAATTGGTTGATAGGGTCGGGCCGTCCGTCCGCCTCCTCATCGCCCGTCCGTTTCTTCTCCGCCTCTTCGAACGACTCGGTGTTGTCTTCGATGAGCTGCTCGTGACCCACGTTCTCCACCGATAGCCACATATCCGAGTAGGTCTTCAGGAATATGTTCATCGCCCGGTGCCTGGAGGTAGTGGTCCGATGGGTATCAGTCCGTGTTTAGGGTAAGAATGGGTTGTTTGGTTAGTATTGTGTGATATTTGTTTGCTTTTAATTGGGTTATTGGTAGTATCAGAATTGTTTCAATCGTTATAAACTAGTTATTTCATTTTATTTTGTATATACGGTAGACTATTTTGTACACTATCTGGTAGTTTCTCTGTTGAAACCCTATATATCCGTTATAATGAACTTAACTATAACTGTACACCCGAGTCTACTGTATACACTTTCTTTCACAACGCGAATGCTTCATAACGCGAACGGTTGGGTCATGTGACCCACAACAATAGCCATATCGTCATATCGCATATCGCGTCATGTGACCCAACCGTTCGCGTTATGAAGCATTCGCGTTGTGAAAGAAAGTGTATACCTATCGGAATAACACACGGATTAAAACACTGTTAAAATACAGACCAAAAGTTAATAATAATTTGTTAATCACATTAATAGACACACCAATTGAATACAATTCTGCGTTAATAGTATGAAAAACATGATAAAAACAACGATGGTAAAATAATCATGATTAGAAACCTGCTAAGTGAATACAGTGGTGAACTGAGCAGGCATTTTATGGCCGCCTTTTTCTTACTATAAGATACAAATATTCGCTTCCAAGACGTTTTTGAATGATCTCGTTTGAAAACCTGTATTAGATTTTCAACCATGTGTCGACATTTTAACCATGGTGTTAATTAAACACAACTAATTAATTATTTCATTTTAATTAAAATTGAAAACTAATATTCAAGTGCTTTGTTTGTAAGAGATGTGCACAAATCAAATGCAATTCATTCAAATGCAATTTGGTTTCCAGTAGTGTCTCAAACATGCAAATTCACACCATGTTATGAATACTGTAATACGGGTGCACTGATTGCATACCTGGGCAATGAATGAAGTGATATCATGCGAAAGCATGCGATGACCGCCCGCTTCCTCTGGCTCGAGACACATGACCTCCAGACGCCTTTTTGCTGACCCGACGGGTGATCGATCTGAGGGTACGGTACGGGACAAGACAAACATCAAGTATCAAGGTAATTTATGTGCAAAATTCAAATGGTATAATGTGCATGTGTTCTAATATAGAGTACTGGTATATTTCATTCACTAACTATATGTGCAACCAATTCTAGGACCACTATCTTTAGGGAAAAGTAAACACACACACCATCTATGAGTCAATACCAGTCAATACACGATATCAAGCTTTAGTACAGTTAATGCTATTTCATTACAATAATATTTACTTTAACCTAAAGATAGTGGTCCTAGAATTGGTTGCCTGATAGTAATATGTAAGTAATATTTACAATCACGATTTAAATATTGTAACTTTACAGTATAGTGACCACAAATAGACAACAGAATATTTACATTATAGACATCTATAGTGTACAGAATCTATGTAATCAAAAATGCATTTTTTCTTATGTAAAACATATACTGACATTAAATTAAAACTATCTCAACATAAACTAATAACAGAGACTAACGGATAAATTGGTATTTAAATACACAATCACTTATAGTGAACAGAAAATAAGCTTAAAATCTCATTTGTTTGTACACTAAACACAATACACTACAGGCGTACAGACATTAACACCAGGAATGGTTGTTTAAACGGGGGCCGGGAGGGGGTGCTCACGCAATATATACCGTGTGGAGTCCGAACAGCACTTTCGACATATCAATAATCCTCTCCACGAGCTGATCCGCCGCCAGATGTGGATCCTTAGAGTGTTTAGCTCCGGGCGCGTCCACGAGCGCCAGTTCGCGGCCGGTGACCGCCTTCTTGGAGCCGAGTTTGCTGTACAGATAGTGCTGCCACGACATGTCGTCGCTGGGATCAATCTTGTCGGGCAGTGTCAGCTGTGTCTTCACGTAATCAAATATGTCGGCGTCCGGCCGACGCTTCAGACACTTCTCCTTCGCGTGCTGTACCAACTCCTGCTCCCGACCGCCGAACACGTTGAGGCCCACCGGCAGCAGCCGCTTAAGACACGCCACCATTAGACTGGCCGCCAGCTCTTTGTCTTTGTCTCGTTTGCCCTCACGTTTCTTCTTCACCTGTCGTATCGATCGGTGGATCAATCGGTTGGACACAAAAAGTTAGATCTTGTATTCATCGCATTCAGGCATACGATCTAACAGTCCAACTGTCAAACCAGACAACTAAAACAATACCTTCTTAGCGGACGCCGACTGCGAGCCGTCGGACTTAGTGGTGGAGACCCGACCCCCGCGACCACTGGACGGCATAATGAGCGCCATATTGTCGATCTCGTTCTGGGAGATAAAGTTCTGCTCTTCGCGTCTAAAAAATTGCGATTTCGACCATATGTTGAATATCGAGGCCACGAAATGATACAACTGTTCCGCTTCGGGAGTGTTGTTCTTCAGCCAATGACCTGTGATATAGAGAGTGATAATCACTGTAACGAATGGTAACACCAAAAACACTATCACTAAACGACAGTTGCCATACCCTTCTGGATGTCCACGTATTTGATGAGCAACGGGTAGAAAGCGTAGACATCGCGGGTCAGGAGCGCGAACTCCTCCTGAAGCTGTTGCTCGACAGCCGACGTGTCATCGGTGGCCGATTTCAGGTAACCGCGCATCAGATCCTCGCGATGATAGGCCGCATCGGCTCTCTGGCTCAGCTTCTGCGCCAACGGCATCACCGGATCCGTTAGCAACTCTTCCGAAGAGTTGATAATTATCTGACCGGCGTGTCCGGCGATTGTTACCATCCACGGGGCGCCCTCTACAGCGACCTGCGCGCGGATCAGGTTTAGCACCGACTTCAGCAAATTGTTCAGGTGCTCGCTGGTCACCATGGTCACGTGATTGTCACCCGTTATGTTCACGTTGTCCGGACCTATAAGGCGGTGATGTAATAGTCAGTCATTAACGTTGTTATCATAAGCGCTAATTATCATCACAAACCTTGTGACCACCAAAAGGGCAAATAACTGGTCAGCATTGGCAGTATGACATCGATGGTGTGCGGTTCGCTCAGATAGCGTGTGCTCTGCTGAACGTATTTGTCGATGTGTGCCATCAGGTCGTCCAACGTGGGCATCGAGGCGTCCAACTCGGACAACACGGTCTGCGCCTCGAGTGAGTGCTCTTCGCTCTTGCCGTGAATGCAATACTTGTTATGCTTATTGAGATGCGGCTCCAGAAAGGCCACCGGGAAAGTGGACGCGAACGCACCCAAGCAGTTGCCCAGCGCCGCCCTATGCCGGTCCAACTCCGACTTAATGAACCGGCGGCTGAGTGTCAGGTCGGCGTGTTTGGTGCCCAACGTGTACAGCGAGTTCAGTATCTTATAACAGGCCACCTGTATATCGTCCAGCAATAGGTCTGAGCCGAAGTCGTTGCCGGCCAAGTGGTCAAACAGCGACGTGAGCACCGGTAGTACCACCAGTTGGACGTAGTTCAGCGACGACGAGGTCTTCATTGTGGTGCCCCTGATGTGCGAGAAGCGGGCGTTTTGCAGATTGAATACACATGTGCTCAGGTCGTCGGCCGTGTGGTTGAAGAATGTCAACATCGATGTCTTCACGAAGTCTGGCGAGTACTTCACGATTGTCTTGGCGTCGGTCGCCTGGATTAGCACCTGTAGGCGATGGATAGGGTGGAGCGTATGGTAAGTGTGTGTGTATTATAGTGTTGTTTTTTTGTGGCCATACCTGCAGACACCGCACAGATATCTTGGCGTCAAAGCCGATGACCGACAGTTTTGACCGCAAAAAGGCGGCCAATTTACAGAACAAGTTGGCCACGAGTTCCCGTTCCCGCACAGTGGCTATACCGGCGTTCACCGCCACTTGACCTACACATCGGGTGCCGACAAAAAACAAACACAATATAAAAGTTAACTATAACTATAGACACAATTGTGTCGACCCGTGCAGTACGTACCGGTAGTGGCGGCCACGGAGGTCAAGAAGAACGAGCGCTGAGCCGAGAAGTACTTCTCCATCAACGGGAGGACAACTTTGCTGAAGAACGTCACGTCACGCGAGGTCTGTTTGAACGACGAGCGACGCGTGTGATTGGCCGACGGTTTCAACAGTTTGAGCGACATTGTGGTGATGTCCAGATACTGGAGCAGCTTCTCGAGCAAACTGGACGCGAACCGGCACTCAGTCGACTGGCCGGCGAGTCCGGCGGCGCCGTCCGCGTTGATCACTGAACCCAATCTGTTTCTTTGGTCAGTAATGGTTTCGGTACTGGTTTAGTGATTATTGTTAAACTGGACGCGAACCGGCACTCAGTCGACTGGCCGGCGAGTCCGGCGGCGCCGTCCGCGTTGATCACTGAACCCAATCTGTTTCTTTGGTCAGTAATGGTTTCGGTACTGGTTTAGTGATTATTGTTTTGTTTTTTACATTTATGGGTTAGTGTTTACGATGGTGTCAGGCGGGGGGGAGGGGGCGAGTATGTTAAAGGAATGAACAACAAGGGGAGGGGGGAGGGGGCGGGGGTTTGAGAACATATAGAAAATACGGACACAAAAAGAAAGAGAGAGATATAGGAAAAAGAGAGACAAAACTAAATCAATACTTGCTTTGAAATGAAATCAAAAATTCATACCAAAAAACTACAATTCTTACTATAAGTGTTTAGAAATCTATAATCACAACAACATTACACACAATAACTAAATTATAAATACAGTCAAACTCCGATATAACAACAAACACACGCCGCGACTATAGGCGACTAATAAATACCGGAACACTTTGAAGCCCTCGAATTGGAAAAATTTAAGCAACTCTTGTGATCGCTCCCTATTCTTCTTCTTCTCCCGATCGGTGAGCAAATCGTACGGAACCTACAGTACAGTACAATATATCACTCATTATCACCACTATTAACCACTGATGGTCTAAACAGCAACTACACAGACACTTGACACTTACCATTTGGGGATGAATACAGCCGCCCAGCGCTTGTGCCTCTGTCTTCACCTGTTTGGCCCACATGTCGTGCGCGTTCTCGGCTAACCTCTCGGCCATTGTCTGCATATCGCGGCTGAGCGTGAGGTTAGCCATGTCTACGGGTTGCGGGTTATAGTCGGCGATCGATATGTTTTGTGCGGTCATGTCTGTGCGCGACGTTTGCCGGGTTAGCGTTGACTGACCCGACTCTGACTGCTCTACCTATTCATCGCAAAAAAAAACATTTGGATAAAAATACACACAAACATAAAACATTACGGTATTAATCGGTACATACCTTATAATTCATGGCCAACAGCGCTTTAATGGCGTCCCTAATGGGCTCCTTATACCTCTCCTTTTCGCGATCGCTGAGCAGATGGTATGGTTTGAGTCGGGGGTGACTCTTGCGGTACTGCCAACTGTCGCCGTATTGCCAGCCGTTTTCAAACTTTCTGGAGGCCCAGGCATCGTGATAGTGCTCAGAGAATTTCTGCACCAAATTCATCATTTCGGCCGACAGTGTAACGGATCCAATGTTCACGGGCTCCGGTATGTACGGGCCGTCAGTGGCACCTATAGGTGAGGTGTAAACGGTGTATGAGATTAGCGTATGTTAAGGCTGAGGGGGGGAGACACCGGTTATAACTCAGTGAATGCAATATGATTACCGTTTTTGTTGATAATATCGTCCAAATTACTGTTGGTTAGTGAGTAGTCGGGCGGCAGCGCGGCTGCGATGGCTGTCAGACAGGGCAGCGACTGTGTGAACAGGTCCGGGTCGTACGCCATTTTGGCCAGTGAGTCGAATATATTGCTGAATAGCACCATGGTCAGCCGGCGTTCCTCTTCGGAGGCCGTACCGTACGAGCCCTGACCGCCGCTCGAGTAGTATTTAGCGCAACGCTCGTAGTGTAGGGTCAGTAGTCGGAGGGCGACAGTGGTGTAGTCGGTCAGCACAGACACGTCGTTACACAGTTTGCGTAGCAATCGTAACAGCATTGAAGGCTGCATTTCCCGCGTCAGTGAGACCTACCGGTGCGGAGAGAGAGAGAGAGAGAGAGAGAGAGAGAGAATAATTAACCACTTAATACATTGAATTAATTATGACAATCGGTTACTCGCAGTGCAAATGGGTCCGGACGAAGAACAGGTGATGCGCTACTCGCTTCCCAAATGGTAAGTGTCAAGTGTCTGTGTAGTTGCTGTTTAGACCATCAGTGGTTAATAGTGGTGATAATGAGTGATATATTGTACTGTACTGTAGGTTCCGTACGATTTGCTCACCGATCGGGAGAGAGAGAGAGAGCCAGTGGTTAATAAACTATTCGGTACAGTAGTCACAATTGCTGTACAGTATAACTACTCGTAAACTTGATTACAGTGTTTATACCGTACGGCATATCACTTACGAGAAAGTCGGACACACACTCGCGCTGGCCTTTGGTCAGTGTCTTGACTTTGGCCAACCGGTACACCGTATGCAGTGTGGCGTCCAATAGGTTGGCCCAGTTGTCGGCGTTCTGGTCATATCACTTACGAGAAAGTCGGACACACACTCGCGCTGGCCTTTGGTCAGTGTCTTGACTTTGGCCAACCGGTTGTGGCATACGTCACACCGCAGGTTATCCAACCGGGTCAACAGCCGCAAGACCTTCATCATCATCACAAACTACTCATTGCCCTCGTGTCGCAACGGCTCCATAGACAACTCGCGGTCGCTGTAGAGTGACTCGCCGCCGTCCGCCGTCTCCAACATTGTGGCCGCTCTCAAGTCGGGCAGAAAGCCCTCCTCCAGGAGGCGGAAGAATGTCTCCGGAGTGTCGATACCGTACACCCGTTCCAGGAATAGTACCACCGATTGTTTATGATTGGGCATTAGACTCGTTGGCATATCCGACTTCCCTGTGCAGACCCGCGCGGGGGTCACAAAACATATAACAAGATTAATAAGTGATATATTCCGTGTGTTTTACGGGTTTAATTACCGGATGAACCACTGGACTGGAGTGAGAAGCGCAACGACAGCACACCCTCCAAGTCCTCCAACGGGACCAGCGATCGGAGTATAGCGCGGGCGCGCATACACTCGTTCTTGCCCTGGGCTATGGTGGCCGCTTCGGGCGCGCACCGGCCCAACAGGTCCACCAAAGCGCAGTAGAAGTTCAATATGGCTGCGCCCATATCGATCCAGTCCTCGTCGGGCTCTTCCGGGGCGTCAGGTCTGGCCATTCGGGCGTCGCGTTCGGCCTGTATTTTGGCCGACATTTGTATGGCCTCTTTGATGGCGGCCAACAGTCCGGGCCCTTCGCCCCTAAGGGCGGGCCCTAAGCACTCGGGCCGTCGGATCAGTAGCCGTATCACGAGATTGGAGTTCTCTTCGACGGACTCGCCGTTGAGGGTTTGCGTCTTCGCTTCCTTTAGGTCTATGGCAAGCGGAAGCTGGCCTAGGGTCGGGTGCAGCCCTATCGGGATATCGATCAGCTCCTGATTGGACTGCAGACCACAGCGCGACAAATAGACGGCAATCTTCTCGAGATAGTGCTCGCGTAGGGCCAGCGCCAGCTCCGGGTTCTCCATGAGTGAGCTGTAGGCCACATCGAGGGGTGCGGTGCCCCGGAGTGATGGGCGCGACAGCAGTATGTTTGAGTGTTCGAGCAAAAAGTTCAAGTGATCGAACATTGCCTTCTGGTTGACCCGTCCGGAGCGACAGAAGAAGCACAGGAACCGACAACAGGCCACTACCATCTCCGATGTGTCCGACAGACCCTTTTCGCTCGTCTCGGCCGCCGCCGACCCGCTGTTGGCCTTCTGTTTGCCCAATGTGTTCATCATTACGTCCATTATGTTCTCGTGGACGCGGAGTATGCGGATCAGGTCCGGGTGCTGGAAGAATACACGGTTGTTGACCATTGTCCACAGCGAGTAGCGCATCACCTGTTCTTCGTCCGGACCCATTTGCACTGCGAGTAACCGATTGTCATAATTAATTCAATGTATTAAGTGGTTAATTATTCTCTCTCTCTCTCTCTCTCTCTCTCTCTCTCTAGCGAGTAGCGCATCACCTGTTCTTCGTCCGGACCCATTTGCACTGCGAGTAACCGATTGTCATAATTAATTCAATGTATTAAGTGGTTAATTATTCTCTCTCTCTCTCTCTCTCTCTCTCTCTCTCTCTCTCACTCACTCACTCCCGCACTCATACGGATTGGTCACATACCGGGCAAAAGGGCCCGCACTTTATTGAGGTGCTCCACAAACTGTTCGACATCAGTCTTAGACACCATACTTATAACGTATGTCTTCTGGAGCGCGTCCATCAGCTTTCCCACAGCGTTATAACAGCGCAACAACAGGTGAAACATCTGTCGGATCAGTTCCCGATTCTCAATCTCCGACTCTTCGGCCCATTTAATAACAGTCGACACAATCTTTTTGGTCAATACGTCTTCGGGCGCCGGTTTCTCCTCTTCGGGCGGCGACTCTTCCTATGAAATCGCAAACACAAGACATGAAAAACATCACTCAATTTGATCCCACAGACACACAACACAGACCTTATGGCCGATAGACTTAACACTCTTAACGATCGACAGTATTTTATTGCCCCAACCCGTCCGCCGGGCGTCCGCTCCGTCCAAACCGATCCCGGAGTCAACACTAGCCGTGTCTTCACCGCTGCCGCCCTCTTCGGTGGTAACTTTGATGCGCGCCATCAGCTGGTCGTGCAGTGCGTTTAGTTTGGCTCTGATCTCTTCGCCGCACAAACTCTGATCGCCGGCCGACTCTTCCTCGTAGTCCTTGAAGTTGAGTATGGATTTCATCTGTTCCTGCGGTGAGCACCGAAACTCGCGGGTCTTCTTGGCGGCCACCGCCGCCGGCAGGTCCTCCTGTTTGATCTCGATATACCGGCGCAACTGATCCGCTTGCAATTCGCCGACGTAACCGCTGCTGAACGCTATGATCGACTCGACCCGATGCCGGAGTTGCAGGTCCAGCAAGTGGTGCAATATGTGACACATCTCCAGCTTTACGCCTATAGGGGTTAACACATATCAGGTATGAGTGGATCAATTGGCGACCAGTTTATCACGATTAAGAACAATTAGGGTCATTCACATCGTGGTTACACTCAATAGACAATTACCTTCATCGAGACTCATCTGCATCAGGCCTTTCATGCGGGGCTCGGCGTTGAAGTCGTAATCGGTGTCAAACGTTTCGGGATCAATGAGTATGAGTATCCACTCCAAGTCCTGATCGGTGATACACCCGATCAGCAGTAGTTTGTCGGCCAGTTTGATGAGCGGCACAAAGAGGTTCTCATTGGAGCCGCCAATGGGATCCCGATTCGGACGGTTACCCTTCTTCACGGCGTCGTCCAGCGCTTCCATCACAAACTGTTTCAACACGTCGACCGGGAAGTAGGGCGACGACTGGTCCTTCACCGACGACCACTCGCTGCCGGGCGGCGCGATCACCGGCTGGGGCTGCGATTGTCCCGGTTCGGCCATTCGCATCACCGGCCGTATGGACACGCACTCCAGCGACGAGATCGAGTGCACCATCGACTCCTGCAGATAGAGCTTCTTGAGCGACTCGCCCACCGGTACGATAAACTCGTTTTGGGTCAGATGGCGGGCGTTTGCGTGCACTTCCAGGTGTAGGGCTATCAATAGGTCCGCGAAGCCGGTCCGCAACGGCCCCGACATGTACTGACTCTCGATGGCGTACATGAGCTGCTTCTCGTCCACGTGACCGCAGATGATATGCGCCGCTCTGTTGTTGCCTATTAGTAGTGATAATTGGATTAAAATCTAGTCATGAATTTTAATACACTATTAGTTATTAAAAGTAATTTAATTAATGGCTTAACAAAACGATTAAAACATTTGTTAATAATAAACAAAATAATACAAATATTAATACAAATAATAATTAAAATTAAATATGAATATAATTTTAGTTTGTCATTAGTATTGAGTCAATACTGTATAATAATAATAAATAAACTTACCCTGAAAACAGAGGGCCCCGTACAGGGCTAGTGTGTGTGCGTGAAAAGCAAGCAGCCGTTCCGCTTCGATGAGCTCCAGTATATCGACGCAACGGTCCTCTTCGGGTATGTGTACCACGAGCTGAGACACCGGGTCTTCGCACAGCATAGACCAGCCCCTAATGTCCGAGAGTTTCAGCGCGTGGGGTTTGAGCGACTGGTTCGGCACACGTGACCACTGATACGCCTGCAGTGATTGGACTTTGAGTCGCGGCGGGCACTGAGGGATCAGGTGTTTGTCCGATGTTTTCAAAATGGCGGCCGACAGGGGCAGAGTGGTGGGCGTGCGGCCCAACTCGAACTGCAGACACTCTTTGCTGGTGGCCTCGAATATGATGGCCGGGAAGAGTTTGATGCCCGGCTCTATGCGGTACTTGTGTTTCGTGGGTTTACCGTCGGCGGTGAAGGTCAACATACCGGTCGACGTGTCCACGTGACAGCCCACGAACATACCTGTGCCGTCGTAATGGGAGTGCAACACATTATTGGTAAAAAATATGCTAAAAATCTCATACATTCTAATTGATTGTGTATTTGAGAAAAAACTAATTAGTTTTGTATGAAAATTAAAACTAATATTTTTGATTTTGAGAGAGAGAGACAGAGAGAGTGCTGCCAACGAAAACGCTCGCAAAATATGGTCACAATATAAGGGATACAATGATCTGGTAATGAATGACAGGACAGGGGAGTGATGGAGAGAGAGAGAGAGAGAGAGATTTGTTAAACTTTTCTCTCTTTTCATTCTTTCTTTGGTAATGAAATATCTCTTTAAATATATTCAGATTTGAAAAACATGTAAAAATTGTTTCAAGAATTTACGCTAAAGTGTATATTGAAGTGTATAGTGAGTGAGGGGTAGAGAGTATGTGAGGCAATGTATGCGCGGGTATGCGAGTGAGTGAGTGAATTGTGAGGGTATGTGTGTTTGGGGGGTAGAGTATGGGTGCTGTCATATGGAGGGACACAATGAGCATTGCCTACGGATTCCTGGAGTACGCCATCAAAACTAAGCGCAAGAATGATATGACACGTGAAGTGAATCCACGAGTGATTTGAGCGGACAGACAGACACACGACGACATCGACTGCACTGACTGTCATACGAGCGCTGCCAACGAAAACGCTCGCAAAATATGGTCACAATATAAGGGATACAATGATCTGGTAATGAATGACAGGACAGGGGAGTGATGGAGAGAGAGAGAGAGAGAGAGAGAGACGAGCGCACCGGCAGATGACGGGAAACATAAGTCAATTGGCAGTTAGAGAGGGAGGGAGAGGGAGAGAGACCTCTCTTCCTCTTCACTGATCATTTAAATACACCCAAAAAGAGGACAAATTTAGCACAAAATTTAAATTTTAAACCTAGAATTTGTTACAAATGAATATCCAATATATCTTAGCTTTTTTGGTTATACTGTATATTCTGTGTATATATTTAGTGATTGACTTTTTAAACCACTCATCGATTGTTGCAATTATCAAAAGACAAGGAAATAAATAATGAGTGAATTATCGCACCATTTAATGAACGGCACAGACATGTCGTGCCATTTAGCATATGACCGAAATGTGTGCCAAAAAATATCGCTATTATTGTTTAACATATCAAATATAATTTAAACAAGGATTTACTTAACAATATAAAAGCAATTATAATTATTATAATCTAACCATTAAGTTGTGGTCAATAATAATACTAAATATATACTATAAATGTAATAAACATTAATTTAATTAAATCTCAGTTTAAATACTGTTGTTTATGATGTAAAAAATTGTAAACATAACTGATCTAGAACTCTCCTTCTAGTTTACACAGTCTAAAATTAATTATGTTTATTTTTATCCTGGTCGTACGTAATGCAAATAATGCAATAGTATTTTATTTCTAATATGTTTACAATTTTTAAAAGTTTGTAATAGATTTAAGTATAAATTGAATGCAAAAATCCTTTAATACATTTACGCTTTTAAAAGTACCCATATATAAGATGATCACTGGATTAAAAGGCTTTAAATACCATATAAATTATATATAAATAAATGTATTGTAAATAGCATTAAGACATTTGTAATAAATAAGGATTTTGTAGTAAAACAATGTTTAAAACCTTATAAAATAGTCTTCATGTAATCGTCCGGACATATTCGCAAACCTAAATCTTAAGCCTACTTTTAAACCTAAAAGTTTGTAAAAAGTAATATTTTCTAGTATTTAATAATACATACTATAGTTATAATAAGAAACTCAATTTATACTTAAGATCTTTAGTTAAAAATAATAAAATCAATTGCTTTTAAATACAACTATAATTTATTTACTGATTTTAGCAATATTTTTAAGAAATGGTTAAAAAAACTTCAAATAAGACTTACATTGTTTGCAATGACCACCAAAACGGACACGACTTCATACATGTAAGAAATATCAATTATTATAATAATTACAAACCTATGGGTTTGAGACCAAAACCACTGCCAAACTGAGCGTCTGATTAAAACGGATTCCCAAAAGACCTGAAATGATAACAACAAAAAATGTTAAGAAAATTATTTTAAAAATTAATTATCAATAAATTAATTAATTTTAAAAATTATATATCCAAACGTGAGTTTGAGATTATAGTCACAAGTAATCTAATCTATAATACAATCTGAATAAATATCAGAATTAATTGGATATAAAAAACAATAAAAAATATTTCAAAAATAATAACCAAATGATAACCAAATGATAAACTCAGAGATAATGGTAAACAAAATATGCGCTCATTTAGGGTATGAAAGAGCTGTTAAATTATTGAATATATAAACTATTTATTCAAATATGCGTTTATTTTTCCATTAGATATAACCATAAAATCATGAGTTTTATTGAGAGAGTCATTAAATTACCTAAATATCAATATTAATATTTATAATATCAACAAAACGGTAAAATCAAAACAATATTCAGTGTTTCAGAGACACAGAATATACGGCACAAACAGTTCGTATATTAAACGTGGTATTAATGGCATAGAAATGAATGCAATAATGATTTCAATAGTGAAATACATGGGAAATGAAAGTGCGTTTCATTGCAGTCGTCAGTCAGACGTACAAAACATATACAAAAACATTGGGAGAGAAAAAACAATAAAATTTAAAGTCATATAATATTAGTTCACTATATATTCTGCTCCACACATGAAATACTGAAATATAAACTATTTCTCAAAACAATTTTTTGTTGTTTTTTCGCTAAATATTTCAGAGAGAGAGAGAGAGAGATGCGATGAGAGTTGTTGTAAACGTAATACAAATATGAATTTAAAAAACATATCAAAATATGTCAAACATTTTTTAGGCAAAGAAAAAAAGTTTTACACATATTTATAAAAACATGAGTTCATTATACAGTTTACCGTGTATTATAAAAACATTTCACCGACTGATAGAGTAAAGGGAAGGTATGAGAGAGGGAGGGGAGAGATAGGGAGGGGAGAGAGAGAGTGAGAGGCGATATTTAAAATTCAATGTTTCAGACCTCGTGAAGAGAGAAAGTGTGAAATTAAAAAACATATCAATCATTCATTGAGAAAATATTTTTACATTTCAAACGATTCTGTAATAATGTTTTCGCTGTTTGTTAGCAATAAATATATTATTCACACAATCAATGAAATCATAATTTACTATTAAAATGTTTCTTTTATTTTTGTTTTGTAATGTTTTGCTCAAAAAATTACTATTAAATGAAATATAATATTTCACTTTCAATATAAGTATTATTGATTTAAATCAAAGGTAAAGGAGAAAATAATTTCCTCAATTGTAAGTCAAGTAAATTTTCTCAACTGAGACAAGACATACGGTTGGAAATGAGAGAAATACACAAAATATGATTATATTTGAAGAAAATGTTAGCTTTAAATAAAAACAATTTCCATACAAACAGACAATTCATATGAATATTAGAAGAAATATTATATTAGATGAGTGAGTGAGTGAGTGAGTGAGAGAGAGAGAGAGAGAGAGAGAGAGAGAGAGAGAGAGAGAGAGAGAGAGAGAGAGAGAGAGAGAGA
>CAJPIZ010000892.1:4397-19995 GCA_905368565.1 Medioppia subpectinata | reverse complement strand
CTATTATCCATCATTTTGTTTATAAATTATTTAGTTTGCAGCACAGTTTACTGTTTAAGTTTTAGGGCTCATCCAGTAATATTGTACACACATTTATAGCTATAACTTTCCAATGCATGATCGGATAAGTATCATTTATTTAATAAATTATTTATAATTAGTATTTTAAATAATAGTAGCAAGTACAGAAACTTTTAAAAAAAACCTCCCACACCACTTTTATCTTTCGGGATGTTGCCATATTATTGTAAAAATAAATGTACATATATTTACATACCTTCCATTAATAAACATTGGTTATGAATGATATAACAACATATTAATTAGTTTCCACCTAAACCATCTGGACGTTCATATTGGCAATTAAATATCTCATAAAATAACCACACAATTACACGTCTCAGTTATAGATTATCAAACGTAAAACAATCAATACATAGAATGCGTTCACAAATAATTGTGGTAATTGTGGTCGTATTGATCATCACTGCGTGCGCTGTCTTGGCCGACCCAATTGGTATGTTTTAAGATATACTATTATTTTAATAGATATTTGTATATGGCGTATGATTAGTTTTATAAATACTTACAGCTGAACCCGAGGAGAATAAGGACGGCAATGCTAAAAAGGTTAAAAATGATCAATTTAGTGATGGAGGTCCGAGGTACAGGGCAAGCAATGCCCGGGGCAGTAAAGGTTTTAGGAGTCGAAAACAAGATATAAAGGAGTACAATGAACAATATAAGAAGAACAACATGGAAAAGGAGCCGTCGTATGGCAGCGCTAGTTATGGTGGACAACAACGTGGTGTCTAATGATGACGAATGACTAGACTATTACAATATAAAGCATGCATAAGTACCGACAAAGTTGAACAATCAATTAGCTATTTGTTACATTTGTAACATTTTGTAAACTTATTGTTATGAATATTATGGTTATAAACTATTTATAATGAAAAATATGTCTAATTGTTTATAGAATTATACTCCTTACCAATAAAGCTAGTCCAAATTTTGTAAAAATTGTGGCAATTATAGTTAGATAAAGTGCTATTTATAATTATGTTGCACATAACAATTTTTGTATAACGGTTACTAAATAGTAGTAAGAGTGCCGTACAAACTTATTGCCATACGATATGCGTCATTGCAGTATGATACCTTGGGCTTACCAAGCCTAACCAGTGGTTGCCAAGGCAACCAATGCTTACCAATGGTCTCTCCTGGCTGGGGGAAAGGCTACCGAAGGGTACCCCCTATTATTGGGGGCAAGGCTTACCAAAATATACTGTTTTTAGACTCACCAAGATATACACATTTTAGGAAAGCTAAACTAACACCCTTTTAAACAATGCTTACCAAGGCTAAGGTGCCATACGCTATATCACGTAACTAGTTGTGTTGCGGTACAACTTACAAAGGGTTGCCTTACCAAAATTAACCAATGGTTTCTATGATTACTGTGCGGCATAATTGCAGTATGGCATACCATGTGATTTTAGGCTAACCAAGCATTAACAATGGTTGCCACAGTAACTAATTCTTATAAATTAATTGTTCACAAATTGAACTTTATTATAAATAATATATATGGATTGTGTACAATGTGTTTAATCTAGATGTTTAACCTTTTTTATATGTTATTTAGACAATGTGTACACAGTGCATAGATATTGTGCGATAGCAGAGCCTTCTAATAACTTGTATTTTTAAAATATAAAGCTAATTTTTAATAAAATATTTATTAATAAATTATAATGTTTATTCCAAAATATTGATTATTTCAAAAGTGACTTTAAGTATTGCAATTTTAGCTAAAAAAATGTTCAAATTTAAATGCAAATAAATGTACATAAATGGGTTTTTAAATAGTCCAGTTTTTGTCATGTATTAAAACTATTATTTTAAATAATATGGATTTAAATAACGGCTAATAGAGAGTAGTTATAAAGCATTCACCACTTATATAAATTATTTTAACATTGAAAGATGGCAAATATCGTAAAACTTATTTAATTCATCAAACTGGTGGTTTTCATCCGTCGATAATATAAATTGTTGTCAACACTTATGCAATCCTTAAAATGATTTAATCAAGAAAAATGATACTTGTCTTTGATGAAAGTTTACACTCAGTTCCAAAATTATTGCCCCACTAGTTTTACATTCAATTCAATGTATAGTGAAATAAAATTACATTAACCAAAAAAGTTAATAAATAGACTTATCATATCTAAAAGTTATTGTATTTTAGAAATAATTAACTAATATGTTGGTCCGATAGTTACCCAAAGTTTTCAAAAAAGATTTGTGAAATTTTCCCTACTGGTGGCTATCGCTGCCGCACCGTAAATAGCGTTAATGTGAATGCATTGTTTAGTTAGGGGACCCGCTAGTATTAGCCAATGATTATCATCTAAGTTTATGTCATGGAATTTATACATTTGATGTGTGGCTATCATTTGAATTGAAGCTGATTAATGATTTCCCACCACACACTCTCTTATTCCAGACATATAACCGACCCGCATTTTAAAACCCGTATTGAAAAGAATTATGTGAAATGTTTATTTTAGGCTTGGAACGGGAGAGTGTGTGGAAGGAAATCATTAATCATTATTTTAAAATATAGCCACACATCAAATGTAGAAATTTTATACCATAAACATTGATGATAATCACTGGCCAGTGCTAGCGAGTCCCCGAACAAAACGATGCATTCACTATAACGCTATTTACGGTGCGGCGGCGATGGCCACCCGTAGTTTAAATTAAACAAATCTTATTTGGAAACTTTAGGTAACTATCCGACCAACATATTAGTTAAATATTTTTCAAATTCAATAACTTTTATATGTGATAATTCTATTTATTAAATTTTGAGTTAATAATTTTGTTTTATTCATAATAGAATTTTGTAGTGTTAATACTGTTCAATTGGGCACAGGCAGTACAGTATTTTAGAAATATTTTAGTAATGATAACGAGTTGAATAAAATTCAAAAAGTAATAGCTATTGTTTAAAAATTAGCATTTAAATAATTGATTTAACGATATTTTTAATATTATTAATAAAAATATAGATATAATTCAATTGTTAAATCACTGTTTAGTAAATAAGCTATTGTTAGTTGGAGAAAATGAATTTATTTATTAATTATATTGATCTTATATTGATCTCATTTTAATCGTTAATGAAACTATTAAAGCTAGACTAAATAGAATTGTACAGCAAAATTATAACGCTTTGTATCAGCTTTGTAAATACTTTACATTTTAATAAGCCTGTTAATCAGCATACATTCAATATTAAAATAATCTTATCAATGTCTTAAATAAATAAAACAATAACTGAATCTAGGTATCCAATACAAACAAATCAGCTTAAAAGACAACATAATAAATCAACGTCAAAAATTAATGAATATATAAATGATTCTAATCATGCAAAGTTATCAGCTGAAACAACAAAATAGTTAAATAAATAATAATGTTCAAAAACTGCCAAGAGTGCATTCGGGAATTATTGTTAAAAATCGAAAGTACACTCTGAAAGAAGTATGGTGATATAGTTCATTTGGCCAGACGACTTCGGGTTTGGCCGCAGTGACCACTTTTATCGGCAAAATTTTGACAAACAAATTTTTTATTTAATAAATAACCATATCATATTATATATCAATAGAAAGGTATGGCTGAGTAAAATCGAGATCCGAAGGAATTTCTCATATCTAACATAATCGATAAAAGTTATGTCAAAATTAAGAAATTTAGTATCAGTTATGTACGTTTTTTATATTGAATAACGTAATTACTGAACATCATTTATATCAATTTTAATTATGCTTACAACGATAGTTAATTTCGCAAATTTAAAAAAAATAAAATTTTTAAATATAAAATTTTTGGCATTTTACCTATTTACATTGAACTTTATCCTTTATATAATGAAACGCAAAAAAATAAAACAACTTGATATTATTGTAATTGATGTCAATTCTGTCAATACAGGATTTTTAAAATACATAAAAACTGCTAATTCAAACAAACGTTTAAAATTCAATTGGAATATAAATGATTCTGAAGAAGATTAATAATACATTTAAACTACCGCAAATGTATTAATACCCAAAGTGCTAATCATTGTAAATAGAAAATTTTTTGTTATACCATAACATATAAACTTAACATTACTATTATATAAAATTATTGGTTAATAAACAACACAAGCATATTGTATACAATGTATATACAGGGTGTACATTAATCTACTATAACATTTTAAAGTCGAATATCTCGAAAGGTATTTGATCTAAAAAATTAAATAATTAATCAAAATAATCATCAACTGCGGGAGTTTTTGTTATGATATGGTCAATATGCTTGACCTCATATTATAGAAGTAATCTCAAAACTACCAAATTTTTTGCCATTTTGTCTATAGTCTGATGAATGGTCCATTTTCACAATAATATAGTCACGTGACCAATAATATTTGTATGTGCAAAATATTTCCGGCTATGGAACTATATATTTGTGAAGTGACAATAGTGTCACTTCAGCTGTTCCCAAATGGTGATCAAAATCCGACACGCAACAGTTTTAAAATAACCTCTATATATCTTAAATATTTGAAAATCATTAATTAACTAAAAACTACATGCAGCACAATAATTTTGATTACATATTCTTAAACAAGAGCAAAACTAACTTGATACCTATATTAGGATTTTTCTCAAAAATAAGTTTGAATTTAACATTGTGTCTATGGACAAAATGGCAAAAATTTTGTAGTTTTGAGATTACTTCTATAGTATGAGGTCAAGCATATTGACCATATCATAACAAAAACTCCCGCAGTTGATGAGTATTTTGATATATTATTTAATTTTCTAGACCGAATACTTTTCGAGATATTCGACTTTGAAATGTTATAGTAGAATAATGTACACCCGATATATTATTTATAATAAATTTTAATGTCAAAAATGAATTTATTTATTTTTTAAAATGTGACCAAATTTTATACTATACAAATATTTAATGTACAATGTTTGCTATGAATTTAGACATTTTTAACTCCAGCAAAAATTTCAATACGTAAAATCAATTTTCTTAAACTTAGGATCAATTTTGTAGGAATGTGTATTGAAATATAATGTGATTTTGAAAACAAAATAGCAATAATTAAACCAAAATTTGTTTTAAATGTAATTAAATTTTAGAATTTAAAAATATATAATGTACCTTTTTTGCCGTTAATCTTGAACATTTTTTGCTCATTAAAATTGCAGTTCTTAAAATACAATTTTTGTAATATCTTAGCACAACATGATTGATGTACGCTCTTAGGTGTTTATCTGCCTATCAGCCTCTATTGAGCTTATAATTTTCAAATCTACACATCAATTTACTTAAATTGTTTTGCAATGGCATTTGGATATTGGATATTTGAAAAATTTGGTGTATCAAGATCCATTAATTCCTAAAAGCACTTATAGTTATAACCGTTTTTGCAACCACTGCGCTGTAAAACTGAGATCTATATGTTACCGTTGCATTAATTGTAACTTGCTTCTTGTCAAGCGCCCATTCCTTGAGAAATTTATTACAGTGTTAATGAATACTGTATGCCGATAGTATAATATCAAATTTTTTACAAAGATAGACATTTTCAAAAGTGAAATGGCGTATGGCACCTTAGCTTTGGTAAGCCTTGTTTTCAAAAAAAATGTGTTAGCTTGGTATTCCTAAAATGTGTATATCCTGGTAAATCTGATAACATGTATATTTTGTTAAGTTTTGCTCCAATAATAGGGTTACCCTTGGTATGCCTTGCCTCAATTAATAGGAGGTACCGTTGATTAGTCTTGCCCCCAGCCAGGAGAGACAATTGATAAGCATTGGTTGTTTTGGCAACCCCTTTTTAAGTTTTGTAAGCCAACATATCGTACCGCTATAAAGCGTATTGTATGGCAATAAAATCGTACGGCACTCTTACTACTTTAAATATTTTTATTTTCTAAACATCATAGCATTATTTAAATTCATAATTAACAATATAAATGTTGAAAATATAAAACTTTATAATAATTTAATAGACTTATATGAAATATAATATAAAAGATTACCATAAGGTTTGCGGTAATGGAGAAGTGAAACAAATTATCAGGTTATTAAATAAAACATTAGTTTGTAAAACAAATTTATTAATATTCAACATATACATGTATGCAAGTAATACAGCCTAACATCACCTTGAGATGTACAATGTAGTTTATAAATAACAATTAACGTATTAAGGTAAAAACATTGACAATACTTATTTTGAAATAATCGTAAGATGAATGTCATAAAATTTGACCAAAAATAAGCAGAAAAACTTTATTTTAAAGTTATTTATAACTATAAAATGAATTTATTAATTGTGTATTTTGTTTATAAGTAATAGATTTCATTTTTATTAATTTTAATAAAAATTTTTATTTAATTGCATAATAAATTTATTTATGCTCCTTTTGTATACCCGCTGCAAAATTGTTCAATCAACCCTGGTACTTGTGACATTTTATTATCTGATTGTATTCTTGTAGCTATTTTAACAAACTTTCCTTTCAATTCGTTACCGTCAAACAGCTTACCGATTGCGCACAACAACTCGGCCTCAGAGCACCGGTAGGCATCCAGTCGTATACCATAGCCCGACTCATGCAGTCTCTGTGCGTTATCAAACTGACCGCCAAACACTGGCAGCACAACCATTGGCTTATTATAATAAAGATTATAAAGTCTCGGTAACTGTATTATTACCACCATGTATTACTACCAGATCCACTAATGGCAGCACTTGTATCTGAGGCACAGTTTGTGGGCCCCACATATCAGCACCCGGCAACTTATACTTATCATGATGCGGACCTCTTGATACAATAAACCAGTGCTTATATTTGGCCAGTTTTGCCATTAAATCTAGATCTGACAATACCATAAAACCTAAATCTACGTAGATCAATTTGCTTGGCTTATTGGAAAGTTGTTTAGGTAAAGTGAAAGTAGGGTGCACATCTTCACGCATCAAGTTGTCCAACTGTAAACAACGGTCGGGCACTGGTCTCAGGTCTGTGTAGTCCAGTTCAACGGGCAGTGGGTATATGTGTAGATGTGTTGGTTGGCGCACATACTGGCCGTAATCAAGTGGTGGTAAACCATTGCTCACAAAATNGCACTGGTCTCAGGTCTGTGTAGTCCAGTTCAACGGGCAGTGGGTATATGTGTAGATGTGTTGGTTGGCGCACATACTGGCCGTAATCAAGTGGTGGTAAACCATTGCTCACAAAATAGTCATTAAACTCACGCCATATGTCTTTAATGGCATCGTTTACGGTATGCCTGAAGTGCGCCCACTCTTTACGGTCACCATTTGCTGCTAAACCTATGGTATGAATAGGAAAGAATGTAATTTTAGATTATAAATTGAGATACAGTATAAAGTAACTTTATATAATACTAATAACTTATTAGTAATAAATATGTGTAACAATTTTTCTCAAACATAAAATCCAACATTTCCTTGTTATATGTAACATATTTTATATTACAAATTAAAATTATTATTTAATCTTAATTTTTAACTATTTATCTACTTATAAATATTTTATAAACTTAAATTTTAACAATTAACTTAAAATTTTTTACATAACTGATTAAAAAGTATGAACAACAAGATAAACTAAATCATAACAAATTGTTGCTAACCTGAGCCGGGAGGTGGTGTGCGCTCGTCGTACAACTGAAACAGTAAATTAAACTGGAAACCCATTTCCAGGGTATACCCGAGCGCTCTACTGAGGCCATGGCCACCACCTCATCAATAAATATTACATCGGGCTGTAAATCAGTAATTACTTTATTAACAATTGGGTTCATAAGCCGGGAATCCCGTATGCAATGTGAGACGAACTTGGTCACCCAGGCCACCATGGTGTCAAGTGGCCCGGCTGAACTAATATCGTTTCTAAACAACGGCTCGGACTGTTTTTAAGTTTATTTTTAAAAATAATTAAGTTATTGATTTAAAATAAATTTAGTGTGATGAATCCGTATTTATCTGAGTTCAATTTTATGTAATCATATAATTTTAATATCACCTGGTTTAAAAATAGCGAACATATGAACGAAAAACTTCCAATTGGCATTAAGTATGATTCATAAACTTATATTTATTATGAATAAAATGTTTTAAAATATTTTCTATATTTTAAAGTGATTAAATGTTTATTTTTTAAATTGTTTAAAATATTCTTTATAAAATTTTACATTATTATCATCGATATAATCGTATAAACTTTCAATTTCTTGAATTTTCTCTAAACATACATTTGATTTTTGAGATATTTCTAAATTATTTACACAATTTTTAATATTAGTAATATTTGAATTCAAAATATTATAGGAATTTTTACTAATATCAAAAGTTTCAGACAAATATATTTGACCAACGTTTCCCAGTGCGGGTAAATGAGGGTAAAACGAGGGTAAACTGTAATGTAATGTCTATGGGAACATAGAGGCAAAGCCTACTTTTACCCTTAATTTGGGACGTCCTGTATTTGACCATTTGGGTTAATGTCTATTCTTTAAATATTCTTGAGTTTAATATTTCTATTTATTTTAAAATATTTAAAGAATAATTTATTGAAATCCATAACATCTGTATTAACTAATGTAAATTTTTTACATTTATGAATTTCATTTAAATAATCTGTTGGCACTTCAATTACTTTATTTTCAAATAATTTACTTATTTGACCAAAATTTGTATCGCAAATGTTGTATGAATGGCCAACTATAGGAAATATGTGTGTAATTTTTATATTAAACATAATAGCAATAAATATTGAAAATTTAACAAATACCCAATTTTTGTTTTGACCCCCACATCCATCCTACATAAATATTAGATTATTATAATTTTTAAAATTCAAATTTATATTTAAGTGATTAATTAAATGAAAAATATAACTACAGACAGAATTTGCCCCTTTTATAAACTGTCCCTCAAGTGAATGATATACAAAATTAAAACGTGTTTTATGAACATATGCATTAAATAAATATAAATGAAATTTACTTTTATAATAAAATGCATTATTATTTAATCTTGGACAAGGCTTGTTTGCGCTATAATCGAATTCTACAACTAAACAATTATTATTATTTATTAATTCACGTTTTAATCTCCTATATTCATTAACTTTTGACATATGGATTCTGTATAAGTGTTTTTCAATTCTATTTTTTTCATACATAGTACAGTAATTACATTTGTCAATTTGAAATGGACTAAACCTATAATTTATATTCTTGTTGTAATAATTTCTAAATGTATTATAACTTAATTTTAACATAATTTTACACTTTTTTATATAATAATCTTTAAATAATTTATATAATTTTTTAATATTTAATGTGGGATCTTTAAAATATAATTTATCACTATTTGTATAATGAGATTTTTTAGTTGGAATTGTGGTCAAAAATTTACTGAAATATTGCCAAACATTACTCTTAATTCTAACCATATTTTGTAAACCTCTTTTGTCGCCAACTTTTTTGTCAACTTTTATATCCTTTTGAATATCAAATAATTTTTTTTGTGATTTTTGGTATAAATTTAGTAAAAACTTTTGACAGACTTTTGTTTTAAAACCATTATTATTAAAAAAATATTCCCAAACTGAGCGTCCATTTGTATTGTGTTTATTTAGTATACGATTCATACGATTAGCTAAATATTCCCATTGAAAAGTAGTCGAACTTAATGCACAATATCTAATAAAATACACAGAATATTCTTATAATTTAGTTATTATAATAATCATGTAATTATATTATATAGAAACTTTAAATACCTGTTAAATGCATCGTTTTGACAATCGTTTGATACTAATTCATGACAACAATTAGGGCAACAATTGGTAACCAATTGAAAGGTTTTTCCCTTTTGTTCATTGCCTTTGCAATTGATATAATCATTTTGCTATAAATAAATTTAATATTATAATGATATTAATTATATTTAAAACGTTTTGACCAATAATTACCGAGTTTTTCAAAAATTTTCTTATGTTTTTTGCCCAAAGGGTTTCAAATTTTTGACGTTTAATACCCTTTTGATTTTTTCTATCATTTAATTCACTATTAATTACTAAAACAGGTGTCGATTGATTGGGAAAATTATTTGATTTCTTTAACACTTTATTATAGAAATTTTGATCCATATTTTTGTACAATTGTTTTGATAATTATTTAATTTATTATTTACAAAAAATAAAAATTTTTGCATTTAATTATACAGTAAATACAGTTTATACCATATTATACCACTATTATACTATTAATCATAATATTTAGTATTAATAATTGACTATATCTATGATTCATACTTAATGCCATTTGGAAATTTTTTCTTCATATTAAGGCACAAATGTTTAAATCTATTTTGGCACTTATAGTAAATCAATGTAAAGTTCAATGGAGTTTAACGTTGAAAAATGATTTTTTGCTATAATTTGTTTACCACTAAATTAAAACAAATCTTGTTATAGTTTAGGTGTCTTTGGGTGAATATATCATTGTTGATTTTTGAAATAACAATAAATAAAGATTTAATTTATCATAAATGTTGCAATCTAACATAATTTTTGTTTATATTTTGGAAACTACAAGTTATACCTAGTATTATTTTATAATTGTGCCAAAGTCAATTAAGACATCATTGTCTTAATATGTTCGCCCTTTTTAAACCATTTAATATTAAAATTATATCATTACATAAAATTGAACTCGGATAAATACGGTTTCATCACACTAAATTTATATTAAATCAATTACTCAATTATCTTAAAAATTAAACTTTAAAAACAGTCCAAGCCGTTGTTTAGCACGGTTAATACCAAAACTTCGCAACATATTAGCCCCGTCTAGTGTAGGGTTGCTACCGGTTTGACGTCCCTGTAGTGGCGGGTATAGTATTTCGTCGATACCGTAGTGTTTGAGTTTGCCCTCCCATTGAGTGTTCATGAGGAACGACACCCGATGTCCGGCCGTTATTAGCTGTTCAGCGATACCAATGCATGCGTTCACGTGTCCGATACCGTCCACCGGAATGCATAGCGTTTTCAATGACTGTTTGGGCATTTTATTAGATATTAATTTGAGTTAATATTTGTTGAAATAATTTTTAGATAATAATATTTATTATGAAATAAATATTTATGATAAGAATTAAAGTTGCAATTTATATAACAGTAAAGTTAATATGAATTTTTGCAGTTTTACTCTATTTATATACTTTTCTCTCGACAAAGATTTAGCTGTATATAAGTACTGTAGTACTTATCAGTCCTGTGTAATAATATTAATTAACTTACAATCTTAATGTTTAAGTGATCATTGATATAAAGTTTGAGTGTAATATTTATTTAGTATTGGCAAGGTTATTTAAGTGCCACAAATGTACAATCTAGCATATTTATTAATGCAATTTATATTTTTTGCTAATCAACAAATCATTGTTACAATAAATTTTAATTAACAAATGCAATTAATATATAATTCAATATTTTTAACCTATTTGTATTAATGTAACAATTTTACAAATAAACATGTTTATTGTATATTTATATTTACTGCTATTTTATTTTTACTTTCATTGCAAACCTGAACTAAAATAGCACTTATTCTTTATCTACTCATATTCAAATAACGCTTATTATTTAATTAGTATTACTATTGTAAAGTAATAATACATGTGTACTATATTAAATTGTTATGCACAAATTATGAGTTAAATAATATAACTTAAAAGTAAACCAAATAAAAGTTTAATGTAATTAAAATTTCAAAATTTGCTATTTATAAGAAAGTAAATTTATATCGTTATATAAATGAATATGCAAAAATTAAACAACAAAACATATTTGCATACCTTGTACGTTTATACCTTGATGGAAGTGTCCTATCATAAATAAACTGAAACAGTGGATTATAACAGTAAACCTATACCCAGGGTATACCCGTGCGCTCCACCGACGCCATGGCTATACATGATTTAATTTAATAAACTTATTTGTGGTGACAAAATATAAACATGATTTTGTTTATGAATTAATTGATTTTGAGGCACAATTTCCTGTATATGTTTTAAGATTCATACAGTAATAACGTGCACACATTTATAGTTATAACATTGCAATGCATGATCTGATCTAGGTATCATTTATTTAACAAATTATTTATAATTAATACTTTAAATAATAGTAGCATGTAAAAATATGTTGCTTAAGAAAGTAAAAAAATCCACCCATACCACTACCTACGAGGATTTTGTCATATTGTTTTACAAATAAATATGCAACTCTCCAGTAATTAACGTTTGTTATGAATTATATAAATATACATTATATGTATATTAATTTGTTTCTACCTAAACCATCTGGAAGCCATATTGGCAATTAATTGTCTCATAAAATAACCACACAATTACACATATCAGTTATAAACTATAAAACGTATAAAACAATCAAATCAATAAAATGCGTTCAGAAATAATCTTGGTAATTGTAATCGTATTGATCATCACCACTTCCACCGTCTTGGCTGATCCAATTGGTATGTATAAAAATATACTCTAATTTGTAAAATATAAAGTTTATATACAAATATGTCATATGATTAGTCTTATAAATACCTACAGCTGAACCCGAGACGGGCAGCACTTATAATGAAGATGACCAAACTGGTAGCAAAAGTGGAAACGTAAATCAAGGTAGAGTTGGAGCTGAAAAAAAACGGCGCACATAATGCAGGGGCAGGAAAGGTATCAAGCAGATCAAGAAACGTGATGAGCTACATAATGCGGCGATGAAGACACGTCATGCGAGTGGCGGTGCAGGTAATAAACATGTTAGGAAACCTAAAGTAGACGACCAAGACTAGACTATTACCATATGAAACATGTATAATTAGTAATTATAGTAATTATTAATTACCGACAACGTTGAACAATCAATTAGTTATTTGTTACATTGTAGAATATTGTTTTAACTTTGTATAATCAATATTATTTTAATAAACTATTCAAAAATGAATGATGCTTCTCGTTTGTTAATTTATACTCAATACCAAAAGAGCTAGTTTAAATTATGTAAAAATTGTGACAAATGATAGTTACAGTAGATTACGTGTAATTCATAATTATGATGCACGAAAGTAGTAAACTTTTAATTTTATAACAGTTAAATTATTATCACAATTTTAATTTATTCAATTTTGAACATTTAGAGAGAGAGAGAGAGAGATGTGGTTTATAAATCACGATTGAAGTATTAAGTTAATTACATTAACAATGCTTTTCAGAAAAACTTTATTTTAAAATTATTTATAAGTATAAAATAAATTTATTAAATGTATTTTTTTCTAATAAGTAACAGTTTTCATTTTTATTAATTTCAATTAAAATTTTTATTTATAATAAATTTATTTACGTCCCTTTTGTATGCCCGCTGCATAATTTCTCAATCAATCCTGGTACTTGTGAAATCTTATCATCTTACTGTATTCTTGTAGCTATTTTAGCCAACTTTACATTCAACTCGTTATTATTCAGCAACTTATCGATAGCGACGAACAGTTCAGTTTCAGAGCACTTGTAAGTATCCAATCGTAAACCATAGCCCAACTCATGCAGTCTCTGTGTGTTATCAAACTGGTCGGCAAACACCGGCAGCACAACCATTGGCTTACCGTAATATAACGTCTCGGTAACATTATTATTACCACCATGTGTTACAACCAGATCCACTATTGGCAGCACCTGTATCTGAGGCACATACCGCTCGCCCCACATATTATCACCCGGCAACTCGTACTTATCATGATGCGGACCCTTTGACACAATAAACCGATGCTTTGATTTGGCCAGTAATGCCATTAAGCGCTTGGTTTTTTTAAATCTGATAAAACCAGTGAACCCAAACCCACATAGATCAATTTGCCTGGTTTATTGGCTAGTTGTTCAGGTAAAGTGAAAGTCGCATGCACATCTTGACAGTAAGGTAAGTGAGGAGCTAGAGGCTTACGTTTGGAGTTGAGCTGTTAACGGTTGACTGTCGCTAATTAAAGTGTCGTCGCCCCAGAGAAGAGTTACCGCCAAAGTGAAGAGTCACTGCCGAAGGGAAAAGTCGCCGTAAGTCGAGGGATTGCCGCTTAAATGGATGAGCCGATGGTGAGTCCACTAGTATTTCGCGTTGAATTCACACTCAGGTAAGTAAAATAAAATGTTTAATTTAAAAAAAACCCCAGAACTTAATTAATTCATTACAGAATTGATGGCTCTTTATATACCGTCTTAATATTGGGACTTTGGCACAGCCGCACAGGATGTGCCAAAAATCGTCACAAAATATTGTCGACATTACAATATATTGTGTCTGGATGGGGTTCGGCACGACCGCCGACCTGAGCTGCATGTCCAGCGAGAAGATGAGCGGCGGCCGCCTCTCACAGCGTGAATGGCAGAGCCGGTCGCTCAGAATACTCGGTGGACATACGGCTCATACATCAGTATTACTATTGTAAAGTAATAATACATGTAAATTATACAATCATGTTGTTATGTACAATTTATAAATAAAACATTATGGCTTAAAAGTCAAACTTAAACAATTTTCTTACTATAAATTAATTAACTAAACATAAAGATTAGAATTATCTTACGAGGATAAAGTTAAATTTATGTAATAGTTGGCATAAATATCAGAGAGAGAGAGAGAGAAAGAGAGAGAGAGAGAGAGAGAGAGAGCAAAATATAAATGTAACTGATAAATCACAATTAAAGCATCATGATAATGTTACGAACAATGTGTTCACAATCCATAGTAAATGACCGGGATCTTTGTGGCCATCAAGTCGACTAGAGGTGTAAATAGAAAATAAATATTTTATTAATAATTTTGGTTTAAATCAGCCATAAATCATTTTGCATAAAACTATAAGTGATTAACATTTTACAAAAATTACATTACAATATAAACATTCTATACTTAAATTATCAATATAATAAGTTTATACAGTATACAGTAACAAGAAAACTAATTACTTTAAATATTAACTTGTTTATGTTTTTGACTAGCAAATGTTTTTAATTTAACTAAATTACAAGTTTAATGCGATTATAATGTTAAAATTAGTTATTTATAAAAAAAAAAATTTATCACGTTATATAAATGATTGCCAAAATTAAATAACAAAAGAACATATTTGCATACCTAAAGCGGCGGGTTGTGTCCGAACGCCCTTTAAGTGAAACAACTGATTATAACTGCAAACCCATACCCAGAGTATATCCGTGCGCTCCACCGCCGCCATAGTTATAAATTATTTAATTTAAAATACCTATTTGTAGTGACAAACTATTATCCATCATTTTGTTTATAAATTATTTAGTTTGCAGCACAGTTTACTGTTTAAGTTTTAGGGCTCATCCAGTAATATTGTACACACATTTATAGCTATAACTTTCCAATGCATGATC
>CAJPIZ010000891.1:0-20007 GCA_905368565.1 Medioppia subpectinata | reverse complement strand
CGGTCATCTGTTTGTACACAATTCCCGGCGCTTTACCGGCGCTAAAGCTGTCCCAACGCACGGACCTAATGGTTGGCGAACCGTTGGTATCGATCGGTAATCCAAATCTCAGGAATAGCTCAACAGTGAGTCGTGTCGACGGCATCGATAGGCCTATGATTGAAGACATCATTTCAGAGCGTGTTTTGGTTCACTCACCCAATTGTATCGGCGGATACTCTGGCGGTCCGGCCGTCGATGGCAACGGCGATGTCGTGGCCATCAATTTCTTCAGATTTAAAGACCACACTCTTGCGATGCCGTCCGCCGAAGCCATAGGTATGTCATTTAATAGTACGAGTGCTTAAAGGAAAGGGTGTTTTGTATTGTTTATCGTTTTTAAATAATTGTTTGTAATTATAATGTTTTTATCAAATTTTATTGTACAGAAATAGTAGAAAAAGCAAAGGATTTTATGGTCAAGAATTCCAGAAAGCGGTTCTCAATGACAAACAGGCGATCGTTGGGAGTAATACTCGAGCGAAGGAAAGAGGGGTTTGTTGTCATAGGTTTGGGTATTGAATGTGTTGAGGGTTTAGAAAGAGATGATATAATTGTGGGAATTAATGGCAAAACTCTTAAAACATTCACTCAATTGGAGAAAGAAATACAAAAAGACGAACAGATTGTGAAGCTTTATGTCATTAATAACGGAGAGAATGTTATCATAGAAGTAACGCCAGTCTCTGCTTATAATTACAACTGTTCTCGTTATTAATGCCAACATTTCATTTCCCATTCATTTCTTTGGATAATAGTGTCGGGTATTGTATATGAGTTTATATCACGTTTAAAATATGAATAATTTGATTATTAAATTGCATTTTCAATACATTTATGAAAACAATTGATAACTTATTTAATTCTCGTTATTAAATAAAATTCAAATTATCATTATATTTACAATTTTTTATTATTATTAGACAATAGTTTAATAAAAATGGCTATGAATTCGACACAAACGCCAACTCATATTCCATATGTGGGTTTGGGTTTGATTATCTGTTTATTAATTTTCATAGTTGTGGTAATAATTTGTACTTTATATTTATATTTCACACAACAACCCGAACGGAGACGTCGACGTCAAGATCGCGATCGCAATGAGCCGAGTATTCAATACATATTATCACATATTGTGTATTAAATGTTGTATTCATTGATTATAATAGTGTCCGAAGCCAAGAAAGCACATGAATTGCAGCGAATTGACCAATACTTTGAACGGGAGGAGAATATAGAACCCTATGAGAATCAGGCCGATGGACACGAATCCGATCCCAAGTCGAAAGGGTTTACTGTGAAATCCAGTAATAAGTCAAATGTGAAAAACAAATCGACTTCTCCGTCAAACCCATTCATATCGAAACCTCCAAAACCATATGTTTCAAATCCAATGGCGTCCATAGCTGTGATCTCTGGCCACTATTGGCGCCGACGAAACGTTGGCCAAAATGAGTCAAACGAGTGGACAAACGCCCGATTGCGGCCGGAGTTGACACTAAAGAACGCTAGTTTGAACGGTACGGATGTGCGCGACCACTTCCAGCAATGGCATCGATCGGTTGTGTCTATAATGGATTCAAGAAACAAAACCCAGATCAACGGCAGTGGGTTTGTAGTGGAGAGGGGCCGGTATGTGGTGACCACAGCGCTGGCTGTTTGTGGCTACAATTTAGTGATGGTCCGTTTGTCTACTGGCGTTTGTACACACCGTGTGTGGCCGAGCGTAGCGGTCAACCCTAACAACTACACCACAGTCATCGAGGGTAAAGTGGTTTACAGGGATCCGATGGTGGGTCTGGCGCTCATCAAATTCATCGATATTAACGCTGATGCTGTGCCGCCGTTGCCAGTGCTCGGTCCCGATTTGCACACTGTGTCCGGCCAACGGGTTGTGGTGTTGGGAATGCCCGACCAAAAGCGTGGTTACGTCACCGGCGCCATCAGCTGCCCGAACGCGTCATTCTATGCGCTCAATCCGGACCGTCAGTTTATCGACCATAATATCGAATCGGCGCCCGACTATAACGGCGGTCCAGTGCTCGACATGAATGGACAAGTGGTGGGAGTTCTGCTGACTTCTAGCATTTTCATTGTAAAAACAGCGGACCTACGAGGTAATGGCGTCTGGGTTTAGCCATTTTATAAGCCAATCATTTATTGTATTATTGAGTTATGTATTGGTTATTGACTATTGTTTCCTAGACTTTATCCAAAAGGGTTTGGCGTACGAAACGCAAGACCGGCGAAACCGGTACTCATTTGAGGGCAAGAATCAGTCGGGAGTAGTGTTGAGGATCTCCGACACTGGTATACGTGTTGTAAGGTTTGCGGACAATCCCAATAATAATGAGTATTCAATGGTTTTTTAAACGTTAAAAATATATTGATTTTATTTCATAATTATTTTGTATTTAATTTTGTTTTTGAACTCTAAAATAGTACTAAACTTCGAGTCAATGACCAAATAACACACATCAATGGCATCCCTCTCCTGACAATAGCCCAACTGACCGGTGCTCTCGACGGTCTGGCATCGGGTGCTGGCCTTCCCCTTACTGTGTTACAAGTGGGACAGCCCGACCCCATTCAGGTGGAGGTCCGGCCCCGACCTCTCAATTTCTCTATGATTTAAAAGTCTTTTTTATTCAGCAATTATTTCATTTGTTATTTGATATTTAGTTTTTGTTTTATTGTATTATTTTATTTATGCAAAAATTAGATTAATTGTTTTATTCACTCGACATTTATCTCAATTTTCAGATTTAAAAATAATATCAATATTAAAAATTAGTTTTACAAAAATCATTCTCGTGTTTAAAATTTTAATTTTTATGTAATATATTGCCAATAAATAAGTTTTTTGTTTTGAGTATTGATTAATAGGTATTAAAATATTTTGTGATTTAAGCCGTGAATTGTTTGCAACAAATTGTTGTCTCATTTAATAGACGTTCGGTTTGAGCAGTGATTCCAGCGATTGGTCTCTCCTTACCATTTTGAAAATAAAAATTTTTGAGTTGGCCACCCTAGATGTGAGTACAGTTTTGTTGGACACCGACGTCTGAGTCAATTGGCTATAATTGGCTGTATGTCGTCGATCGGCATATACTCGCTGTTTCCATCGATAACACTTTGTGTAAGTTTCTAACTAATCGGCCCTTCACACCCCTCCCCACCAACACCTCATCCACTATCTAAACTATAATGTTTCATTGATAATGTCTGAAACTAATGCATTTGGTCTTACATTTAGCCTTAACAGTGTGTCGAAGCGATCGAGAAGAGAGTCTACTTCTGAACGCAATAGTCTATTGGTTGGCCGCCGAGCGTAATATACCGGCAGTACAGTTGCCGGTCAACGGTATTGTCTTATGGGATGTGTTTGACGTTCAGATAAACATGTTATTGGGTTTGGGTTTGAATCCATACGATGTGATCACTCGTATCAATGGAGTACCCGTTGAAGGGATGGACGACTTGTATGGGGCGGTCGACGACTGACGTAATAGATATTTAATCTAAAGAATTTGATCCATGACTGGTCATCATATGAGCCTTATTTAGGACAAATTATTGTCTCATTCCGAATGTTTATAAACCAATTGTTTAGACAAAGAGTTCATTGTTTTCTATTAATTTCAAAATGTCTTCTATTAATTAGAAATATAATTTCAAAATAGATTACTTATAAATTAATAAATTTGTAAATATAAATTATGTATTGATAGTAACAAAATTAAAAATAATAAAATAAATCTAAATTTTTGTATTTTATTATTTTTTATTGTGTTACTATCAATAAAATATTCATGTGTTTGATTCAAATGTTTGTTAAA
This sequence comes from Medioppia subpectinata, assembly GCA_905368565.1. Taxonomy (NCBI): domain Eukaryota; kingdom Metazoa; phylum Arthropoda; class Arachnida; order Sarcoptiformes; family Oppiidae; genus Medioppia; species Medioppia subpectinata. Next base: position 16,126 of record CAJPIZ010000891.1, on the reverse strand, counting down.
TTGAGCTAAAAATTTTAACATAAATCCATTGAAAATATTTTAGTATTTTTTAAAATAAATTTTATTTAATCACAAATATGTATCGATTGAATACAGTATCGTTCATAAAATACAGTAAAAATTTCTTTCTAAACCCTCCACACATTCAATACCCAAACCCATGACAACAAACCCCTCTTTCCTTCGCTCGAGTATTACTCCCAACGATCGCCTGTTTGTCATTGAGAACCGCTTTCTCGATCTCTTGACCATAAAATCCTTTGCTTTTTCCATTATTTCTGTACAAAAAAAGTGATCAAAACATTGTTATTACAAACAATTATTTAAAAATAATAAATAATACGAAACACCCTTTCCTTTGAGTACTCGTAGTATTAAATGACATACTTATGGCTTCGATGGACGGCATCGCACGACTAGTCTATATCTGAAGAAATTGATGGCCACGACATCGCCGGTGCCATCGATAGCCGGACCGCCAGAGTAATTGCCGATACAATTCGGTGAGTGAACCAAAACACGCTTTGAAATTATGTCTTCAATCATAGGCCTATCGATGCCGTCGACACGACTCACTGTTGAGCTATTCTTGAGGTTTGAATTACCGATCGATAGCAACGGTTCAAAAAGTCTCGCCATTAATAACGAGAACAGTTGTAATCGTGAGCAGAGAGTGGCATAACCTCTATATTATGGTCCACTCCTTCTCTTTCAACCGTAAGCCTTAACTTCTGGCCATTTGGCAGACTTTGCATCGCTTTCTCCAATTGGGTAAACGTTTTGAGAGGTTTGCCGTCGACTTTAACTATACAATCGGTTTCATACAAACCGTATGCGGTATTAATACCCAAACCGATGACCACAAACTCGTCCGCCCATTTCTCCAGCATTACTTCCAACAACTTCTTGTCGGCCATTGAAAAACGCTGTCTCCAACTCTTAGGCCCGAAATGTTTGGCCTTTTCCACGATTTCTGCGTAGAAATTGTGACCAAAAAATAGATAATTTATTGCATAATGTATACAAAATGTATAGAAATTATAAACAATACAAAACACACATAATTTCCCTTTTAAGTACTTATAAAATAATAAATGACATACTTATGGCATCGGTTGACTGTATGGCCACACAATTATCGGCACTTCCGGCGAAATTAACGCCAATAACATCGCCGTTGCTATCGAGTAGAGGACCACCGGAATAGCCGGGAATAACGACGGCGTTGTGTTTGATAACCCGATCGGCTCTCACCTTCTCTATTGACGGTCTGTCCGTAGCATTCAATATACCCACTGAAGTACTCCAATAAAAAATAGGATTTTCCCGATCGATATCAACGGTTCGCCGGCCTTTAAGTCCGTCCGTTCGGACAGCTTTAGCGCTGACAGAGCGCCGGGAGTTGAGTACACGCTTATGACCGCCAGATCCACATCCGGGTGACAGTACAGCACATGTCCGCGCAGTTTGTTTACCGTCTCATCGCTGCAGTTGCCGTCAAAAAGTTGCCACCGTTTTATTGGTTCCCATAAATAGATGGTTACAAACGGCTCGTCCTTAACCACGTGACAGTTGGTCACAATAAGTCCCAACTTATTGTCCACAATAATACCGGTTCCCACACCTGTTTTAGTTTGTATGCGCACTACTGATGGCATCGAGCGGTCAATCACTTGCTTTATATGATCGGCGACTGAAGTGTCGGACAAACGAACGCTTCTTAGAGTTAGCGATGGTTTGAATGAAGAGTTTGTGTGACTTTTGGTGGTATTGTTGTGACGGATGTATTCATACCAATCATTACCCGCTATTATAGCCGGTATTGACGCCACTAATGGGACACTGATTTCGGACACAAATATTAGATATTATTTTAAATTTATATTTGTTTAAAGAGTAAACCTTTTGCTGTATTTCGTGAACAAAGCATTCAATCGATACATATTTGCGATAAAATAAATGTTGAATTAAATTATAATCAATTTTGTTTTAAAATATATTGCTTTGAAAGAAATTTTAATTATTTTTTGGCTTCGCATCCCACCATCTCTTCCCATGTTTCCATGCCTTATGTAGTTTTACTCTCATCACTAACTTATCCCTGGGATTCATATCTTTCACAAGTTTTTTATCGATGCCAATGATTACATTCCTTATTAACTCATTAATCTCTTCCAATATCAGAATCACAACCATATTTGGATGGATTACCATATTTTTCGGATTGATGTTTAAATGATTTCTATTAGATTTAGTGATAATATAATTATTAGTTAATTAATTGTAAATTCAATATAAATATAATACTTACTGTCGGACGTATATTTTACAAAACACCGATTGTGACCACTTGTTTCCGATCTCATATTCATTCTTATTCTTCTCTTTAGTTAAACTAAATATACCTAACATTCCGTCTATTAAGTCATATAATTCATTGATATTAACGGTAATCTCGCTTAAGGATAGCAATGCAGGCATTGGGAAGTATTTATTGATATCCATATTAATACACTTAATATTTATTTAAAACTAAAAATGTTTATTTATACAACTAAATAGCAAATATATAAAAATTGTTTAAATTTGATTGATTTAATGTAACGAACATTTGAGTTAATTGTTTAAATTAATACTAATTAATATTAATTAAAAATAGCTTTAATTTTAACAATATTTCTCAGCCCTCATTTAAAATATATGTTAATTTAAATTTATTGCATTTTATATATTTATTATTGATTTAAATAAACGTTTGATTTGTTTTCATATAAATTATCATTGATTTCAAGTAATTTTTCAAAATTCATTATAAATTGAAATAAAAAAGTGATTTATGTTTCAATTGAGAGTTATATTGAGAAAATGCGGGCAAAGGTTTGTATAAAACGCAAGTTTGGTAAATACTGTGTATTTAACCATCATTTTCTGTCTAATAAGTGCCCCAATACTGGCGCCCATAGCTGTGATCTCTGGCCACTATTGGCGCCGACGAAACGATGGCCAAAACGAGGCAAACGAGTGGACAAACACCCGATTGTATCCGAAGTTTACACTAAGAAACGCTCGTTTGAACGGTACGGAAGTTCGGGACCATTACGACGATTGGCAGCGATCTGTTGTCGCAATTAAATGGTTACAAAAGAGTGGGTTTGTTGTGCATAACGGCGAGTATGTGGTGACCACTGCCATGACTACACAGGATATGACGTCTGTATCGTTAGTGTTGTCGACCACTCGGCTGGCGAGCGAACTGTTCACAACTTCTCCGCTCAATTCGATGGCAAGAGTGGCCGAACTCGACGGACAGGTGGTCTACGCGGAGCCGTCGGTCGGTTTGGCGCTCATCAAAGTGCGCGAACTAAGGCGGGGAGCGCTCACTGCGTTGCCATTGGCCGACCAAACCCATGCCGGCCAACAGGTAGTCGTGTTGGGCAGCGCTAGCGGTAAGAATGGGTGCAGTTTTGTCATGGGGTCCGTCACATCGTTGGACGGGCCGCCAGCGCACCTGCCGTTTATACTCAATCCTGACCGTCAGTATATCGGCCATAGTATCAAATCGGTGCCCAACTTTAACGGCGGTCCAGTGCTCGACATGAACGGCCGAGTGGTGGGCGTTATGCTGTGCGGTGTCGATGAACACCAACAACACCAACACATCTTACCGGCGAAGGACTTACGAGGTATGGGTTAGAATAGAGGGGAAGGGTGGGGATGGCATTGGGTTGAATTGGCTTTTGATTTTGTACAATAGTTCTCATCAATTGTATTAACTATTGTTTGACAGCATTTATCCAAAGAGGTGTGGAATACGAGCGGAAAGACCGCAAAAATCGGTACTCATTTGAGGACAAGAGTCGGTTGGGAGTAGTGTTGAAGTTCGACGACAAGGGTTTCCATGTATTGAAGTTTACGGACAATAATCCCATCAATACTTCCCGGTATGTATTCAGTCGTGTTTTATATGGTATACATTAAACATTGTTTTATTTTGTGTTGTAAATATTTTTTTAAAATTTTGACTTCAAAATTAGTGCACTACGAGTGGGAGACCGCATAACACACATCAATGGCATCCCTTTCCAGACATTATCACAATTGACTGACACTCTGGATAGGAGACCCGTGGGTCAGATCATTCACCTCACTGTTGATCGCGGGTACAGTGAAGTGCTTGTGTCTGTCATTTCCCGGTCTCTGGACTGCGCTATCGTTTAAACCATATTATCATTTAATAATTTCTCAATTATTTTAATTATCAGTTTTGCTTATTGTTTTAATTAAATGCTGTGTAAATGTAAATCAAACCATATATAGGATTTTAGATGTTAAACAATAAACAATACTTAAAATAAATTACATGTTTTGAATTAATTTTATTATTTTTCTTTCGTCTCGAAATGTGAATTTTTAATATTATTAAATATTCAAACTGAACATCAATTTCACATCTCGTTTATAGATTATCTGTTAAGTAATGTATTGTCAAAGAATGGGTTCTTTGTTTCGAGTATTGATTAAAAGGTATTAAAATATTGTGTGTTTTAAGCCGTGAATTGTTTGCAACAAATTGTTGTCTCATTTAATAGACATTCGGTTCGAGCAGTGATTCCAGCGATTGGTCTCTCGTTTGCATTGAATGAGTTGTCAGACAAGCAGTGGTCAGACAAGCAGTGGTCAGACAAGCAGTGGTCGAGACAATGGTTGGGCACAAACAGAGCTCACATGATGTCAAGTCATGCATCGGATTCTGCAGGAGTACTACAACCACAACAATCTGTGACACCATTCAGTGATGATTGGTTTAAACCGTTTGTAACCCTTTATCCGGTGCTCGAGAGGAGTGAACAGAAACCAAACGAAGTGCCGCCTTATGTGTTGGGCTCGGGTTTCATAGTTGACAGTAAGGGACTTGTGTTGGCCCACAAACAGGTTTGCCAACAGTTTACCAAATTTATTGTACGTTTGGGCTCCGGCGAGGAAGTGGTCGGCAGGCTTTGGACCAGCAATAGGGACACAAAGCTGGAGGTTATACGACTGGCGGGCAATCGCAACAACTGGCCAGTTGTCCAACTAGTAGACCCGCAAAAGTCCGGTGCCGCACATTATCACAAGATTTTTGTGGTGAGCTCTCACCGTCACGGCCTCTGCAACCAGTTGTCCGACGGAATCGTCACAAACCCGCGTCGGAAGGGCACAGATATCAGCGATTTCAGGCAAAGTCCGCCTTTTGTACGAAGTCGAGAGTATATCCAGCACTCGGCAGCGCTGTATGACATCGACAGCGGCACCGCTTTGGTCAACACTGACGGTCACGTGATTGGCGTCAATGTCTCCTTAACCCTCTATCGACACGCTATCGCTCTACCCATACATCATATATTAGGTGAGCATTTGTTGTACACATAATTTGTTTAATGATATGGTTTATGAATTATACAACGAATAGGACTTATAAATCGAGTTGTGGTCCGCGATAAGAGTCCCCTTCTGTCCGGTATTTTCTATTGGCTGAGCGATGACGTGAAGGACCGGTTGGTCACTAAACAACGGGTACAAAGGGATCAGTTGCCGGCCAAAGGGATTGTGTTATGGGATGTACTCAATAGCGAGAAGCTTATGTGGCATGAGTTGGGAGTAAAGCCATACGATGTGATCACTCGTATCAATGGAGTCGATGTCAACGATATGGACGACTTGTATCGGGCGGCGGAGGACTTAAAATGTGGTAAAATTGTCATTTTTGAATTCAATGGCGGGAAAAAAGTGGTAAGGTTAGCGCAAACTATACTCAAATCCTATGTCGAGCCAAAAAATACATTTGTTGTATGCGTTTAATGCGTGTATTGTATGAGAAAAAGAAACAAGGTTTTACTTAACATTTCACTCTTGTATTTGTGCTTTGATATACACTATTAAAATATCTACATATTATAAATATCTTGTATATAGACATTACTATTATTATAAATAGTAATAAAGATTACATATCATTATTTATTACTGTTGACTTACTATAATAGACTTATGAATTGTTTCAGTTTATTTTCCATGTTAAACAATACAGATAATAATAATTATCATTATTATTATTATTTTTTAATTGTTAAATCACGTTTAAATTGTATTTATTAATCGATTCAAATGTTTGTTACATTAATTTAATCATAGATTTAAACGATTGAAATTATTTTTGGTTCACTTTTGATGTGTTTTCTTTGATTGTAAATATGTATCGATTAAATGCTTTATTCGCAAAATACAGCAAAAGGTTTGGTTTTATATAAAAAAAAATATAATTTTATTAAAATATAAAACGAATCCAATATTTGTGTCCGAAATCAGTGTCCCATTAGTGGCGTCAATACCGGCTATAATAGCGGGTAATGATTGGTATGAATACATCCGTCACAACAATACCACCAAAAGTCACACAAACTCTTCATTCAAACCATCGCTAACTCTAAGAAGCGTTCGTTTGTCCTACACTTCAGCCGCCGATGATATAAAGCAAGTGATTGACCGCTCGATGCCATCAGTGGTGTGCGTACAAACCAAAACAGGCCGGGGAACCGGTAGTATTGTGGACAATCAGTTGGGACTCATTGTGACCAACTGTCACGTGGTTACGGACGAGCAGTTTGTGGACATCAATTTGTGGGAACCAATAAAACGGTCGCAACTTTTCGACGGCGACCGCAGCGATGAGACGGTAAAAATAATACGCGGACACGTGTTGTACTGTCAGCCCGATGTGGATGTGGCGGTCATAAGCGTGTACTCAACTCCCGGCGCTTTGTCGGCGCTAAAGCTGTCCGAACGGACGGACTTGAAGGCCGGCGAACCGTTGATAGCGATCGGAAATCCCGCCCTTTTATCGAGTGTTTCAGTGGGTATATTGAATGGTACGGCCGGACCGTCCATAGAACAGGTCAAACCCGAGCGGCTTATCAAACACAACGCCGTCACTATTCCCGGCTATTCCGGCGGTCCTCTACTCGATGGCAACGGCGCTGTCGTTGGCGTTAATTTCGGCGGCAGTTTCGATGAATGTCGGGCAGTGCTGTCCACCGATGCCATAAGTATGTCATTTGCTATTTTATAAGCACTTCAAAGGGAAAGTGCTGTGTGTTTTGTATTGTGCATAATTTTCATACACATTATTTCGTACATATTGTATACATTATGCCATAAATTATATATTTTTTGATCACAATTTCAGAAGTGGTGGAAAAAGCCAAACATTTCGGGCCTAACAGTTGGAGACAGCGCTTCTCAATGGCCAACAAGAAGTCGTTGGGAGTAATGCTGGAGAAAAGTGCGGACGGGTTTGTGGTCATCAGTTTGGGTATTAATTACGCATACGGTTTGTATGAAACCGATTGTATAGTCAGAGTGGACGACATCCCTCTCAAAACATTTAACCAATTGGAGAAAGCGATGCAAAGTCTGCCAAATGGCCAGGAGTTAAGTCTTACGGTTCAGAGAAAGGGAGTGGACCGTAATATAGAGGTTAAGCCACTCTCTGCTCACGATTACAACTGTTCTCGCTATTAATGGCCACATTTTTCATTCATTTCTTGGTTTTATTCATAAAGTATTTATTAAATTTTGATTTACAAGTAATTTATTTTTTCTCATGAATAAACATTAATTCAAAATTTTTCCTTTTTTTTGTTGATTATATCTCTTGTTATAAACATTTGCCATTCATTTCTCTTATTTATTCATATTTTGATTATTAAATTGCATTTTCAATACATTTATGAAAACAATTGATAACTTATTTAATTCTCGTTATTAAACAAAAATTTTAATTTAGTTTATTTGAAATCTAATTTATTGAATATAACTTTATTTATAACAGAAATCTTATTAAATCAGACTTTCAATTGAATTTAATTACAAACTATTAAGACATGAATCGCTTAATTAGTTTTCACATAAAAAGGTTTGTATTAAAGAAACAAATGAATTACCGGTTATTATTAAACTACTTTTTTATGGATCAGAAGTGTAATCGCGGTAACGATTGCCACCAATTACTGGATTCAATACCACCGAAGAGATGGACAATCACTACCATTGGTGGCAAACAACGGATCCAATGGTCACTCTCTGGTAAAAAGGGCTCAAATGATAGGTAAAGCCGAACCCATTAGCGACGAGAGGTTCGCGCCGTTTGTGACAATCAAACGATCGTACAGTCAGTCGGAGTGCAAACCCGGGGATGAAGTGACGGGCCATCCAATTGCTTCGGGATTCATATGCCATCGCAAGGGGTTTGTGTTGACGCGATTACACTCCTATTTTCCGCCCAACAGTCGATTCAACGTCCGTCTGGGAAACGGCCAACAGTTTGACGCACACCTCGTGAAGACAGTGCCTGAGCTCGACCTCAAAGTTCTACTACTGGAGGACAGGGACGACACCGTAGACGAGTGGCCAGCCGTCGAGTTGTGTCGCACTAACGATCTTGAAATGGGCGAAACGGTGTGGTCTGTGGGCGGCTCTCGGGATAGCAATCAGCTAACGACCGGAACTGTCATCAAGTCGTCCATTACTGGCTTCGATATCGCATTCATCGACGAAAAGAAGAATAGGTTTCCCGACATTATTAGCCATCGTTTCATACATCACACGGCGGTCACCAATTTGGTCGCCAATACAGCGCTGGTCAACACCCGATTCCAAGTGGTGGGCATCACAATCGATAGCGTTAGACAGACCGACAACATAGCCCTAGCTATGAGTGACCACTTGATTGGTATAGAAATATGGTTTTAAACGCACTTTTGTGGCCACTTTATTAAATACGTTGCTTTTTTCAGACACAATCTTAGCATCAATAGATACTTATCACTGGGAACGGGAGGGCTCGCCTCTGGGACTCGTGGCCTATTTGGTGGACAATGAGTTGCGGCGAATACTAAGTGATGTAATCGTTGTGAACGCCGAGGGGAACGGTATATTCGTTTGGGACTTCACGCCCGAGTTTCATAGTATAGTGTAAGTAATGTACAACTTTTGGTGGCCAGATGTGTGCGGGTCTCCACCCCCTCCCCCACCTAATTAGTTATGGGGTGGAGAGTCACTCATCCCTTTACTGTGCAAACGTTGTGTAAATGCATTTATAAAGACATTAATATTTGTAATTTGTTATGATTTAAAAAATGTATTGAAAGCTACGGTCTGAAGAGGTTTGATGTGATTACACATATCAATGGTGTGGCCGTCCGGGAGATGGAGGACATGGATCGGGCCGTACAGATGATTAGGTGCCGCCAATCAGTGGAAATATTGTTGGCTTCCGGTATACGACTTGTTATAACTCTGACCGAAGATAATTTGGACGAACTGTTTGATAGTAAAACACGTTTTGTTTAGATATCTTCACATATTTTATAGCCATAAATATAGATATTTTTTAGTTTATACTAAATTGTTGTAAAGTTTGCATTAAAATGATATACAAATTTGTATTTTTAGTTGATATCAATATCCCATAAACACGAGATAATAATAAGCAAATAATAACTTTAACAATATTTCTCAGTTGTCTCTCATTTAAAATATAGTTTAATTCAAATTTATTGCATTTCATATAATTTCTAATTGATTTAAATAAACGTTTGATTTATTGAATAGAAATTGTCATTGATTTCATGTAATTTTTCAGTATTTATTATAAATTGAAATAAAAAGCAGTGATTTATGTATCGATTGAGAGTTATATTGAGAAAATGCGGGCAAAGGTTTGTATACAACAAATTGTACCGTATATTTAACTGTAATTTCCTGCCAAAACAAGTGCCCCAATACTGGCGCCCATAGCTGTCATCTCTGGCCACTGTTGGCGGCGACAAAACTGTGGCCAAAATGAGTCAAACGAGTGGACAAACACCCGATTGTGGCCGGAGTTCGCACTAAGAAACGCGCGTTTGAACGGTACGGAAGTGCGCGACCACTTCCAGCAATGGCATCGATCGGTAGTGTCTTTAACGGATGCACAACACAAAACCAAGACTTACAGCAGTGGGTTTGTAGTGGAGAGGGGCCGGTATGTCGTGACCACATCACTGGCTGTTTGCGGCTACAACAAAGCGACGGTCCGTCTCTCTACTGGCGTTCTCACACACCTTTTGAAGCGTGACTTAGCGGTGAACCCAAACAATTACACCACAGTCATCGAGGGTAAAGTGGTTTACAGGGATCCCATGGTCGGTCTGGCGCTCATCAAATTCATCGATATCAACGCTGATGTTGTGCCGCCGTTGCCAGTGCTCGGCGCCGATTTGCACACTGTGTACGGCCAACGGGTTGTGGTGTTGGGAATGCCCGACCAAAAGCGTGGTTACGTCACCGGCGCCATCAGCTGCCCGGACGGATCATCCGAGGTACACGCGCTCAGTCCGGACCGTCAGTATATGGACCATAATATCCAATCGGCGCCCGACTATAACGGCGGTCCAGTGCTCGACATGAATGGACAAGTGGTGGGAGTTATGCTGTGTTCTGGAATAGACACACATTTCATTGCAAAGACAGCGGACTTACGAGGTAATGGCCTCCGGGTCTCGCAATTTAATGAGCCAATCATTTATTGTATTATTGAGTTATGTATTGATTATTGACTATTGTTTCCTAGACTTTATCCAAAAGGGTTTGGCGTACGAAACGCAAGACCGGCGAAACCGGTACTCATTTGAGGGCAAGAATCGGTTGGGAGTAGTGTTGAGGTGCGACGACACTGGTTACCATGTTTTGAAGTTTACGGACAATAATAATGAGTATGCATTGGTTTTTTTCAATGTTAAAAATATATTTATTTTATTTCATAATTATTTTGTATTTAATTTGTTTTTAAAATCTAAAATAGGACTGAACTACGAGTTGATGACCAAATAACACACATCGATGTCAGCCCTCTTCAGACAATATCCCAACTGACCGCTGCTCTCAATGGTCTGGCATCGGGTGCTGGCCTTCCCCTTACTGTGTTACGGGTGGGACAGTCCGACCCCATTCAGGTGGTGGTGCGGCCCCGGCCTCTCAATTACTCTATCTTTTAAAAGTGCCTTTTATTCAGCAATTATTTCATTAGTTATTTGATATTTAGTTTTGTTTTATTGTATTATTTTATTTATGCAAAAATTAAAATGTTTTTATTCACTCGACAGTTATTTCAGATTTTAAAATAACATTAAAAATTAGTTTTTTCTCGTAGTTAACAATTAAAAATTTGTAATTTGAATTTAATTTCATATTTTATTTATTGATTGTGTTTCCAGTAATGTATTGCCAAAGAATGGGTTCTTTGTTTCGAGTATTAATTAATAGGTATTAAAATCTAAAGTGTTTTAAGCCGTGAATTGTTTGCAACAAATTGTTGTCTCATTTAATAGACATTCGGTTCGAGCAGTGATTCCAGCGATTGGTCTCTCGTTTGCATTGAATGAGTGGTCANAGTAATGTATTGCCAAAGAATGGGTTCTTTGTTTCGAGTATTGATTAATAGGTATTAAAATCTAAAGTGTTTTAAGCCGTGAATTGTTTGCAACAAATTGTTGTCTCATTTAATAGACATTCGGTTCGAGCAGTGATTCCAGCGATTGGTCTCTCGTTTGCATTGAATGAGTGGTCAGACAAGCAGTGGACGAGACAATGGTTGGGCACAAACACAGCTCATATGATGTCCAGTCGTGGATACGATTCTTCGGGAGTATCATTGAATTCAGGCAGTGGTTCACTACAACAACCAACTGTCACACCATTCAGTGACAACTGGTTTGAGCCATTTGTGACAATTTATCCCATGTATGAGAAGACAGGTCACAACCAACACAATGTCACGCCTTTGGTGTTGGGCTCGGGCTTCATAATCAGTGAGAGGGGATATGTGTTGACACAATACGGCGTTTACGGCGGATTCACACGATTTGTGATACGCTTGGGCTCCGGGCGTGAAGTGATTGGCAAACATTGTTTTCATAACATCGATATCGGTGTGGCTGTCATACGACTGGATGGCCGTCGCGACGACTGGCCGGTCGTCGTTGTGGCGCAACCGCATCAGATGGTTATCACACGCTTTCGCCGAGTTCTGGTGCCGAGCGTTTTCATTCACGGGCTGTACAATCAGTTAACCGACGGAATGGTCACTAATCCCCACCGGAAGGGCGAAGACATCCCTTTTCTTAAAGGCAGGAATGATTTCGTCACACAATCACATTATATCCAACACTCGGCCAAAATTATGGCCAAAAACATGGGCAGCGCTGTCGTCGACACCGGAGGCAGTGTCATTGCCATGAATTGGGTGTTTCACGCGAATCAGCACATTATCGCTTACCCAATACATCAGATACTGAGTAAGCCTATGACTCTCACCCCCCCCCCACAGCTCACACCCATTAATCATTTGTGGCTTACATTTCAGATAATCTGAATGAGAATGCGTTTTCCATTGATCGAGAAGATGGTCCGCTTCTGAAGGGAATCTTCCGCCCGTTGGCTGACGTGCGGAACCAATTGGTCGCCGAACACCCGGAGCTTCAATTGCCGGCCGATGGCATTGTCTATTGGGAACCGTTGGACAATCAACTCGATATCTTAGAAATAATTCTTAAATTAAACCAATACGATGTGATCACTCGCATCAATGGAGTCGATGCCCACAATATGGACGTCTTGTATGAAGCGATGGATGATTTTAAGAATAACTTTAAGTTTACCATTGAGTTGAATGGCGGCCGAAGACACATCGATTTTAACAATCAGTTGTTGAATACGTTGTTTTACTTCAGGGGCAACAGTACATCGACCGATGTATGCGTTTAATAGCACATGTAGTGTCCCATTAGTGACCACTTAAACCATTTAGACTTTTATTTTTGCTAAATTGTTTTGATTTTTGTATTTATTTGAATGCTTTTATTAAAATTAATTTATTCATTAGTTGTGTTAATCATTATAAAGTACATTAAGTATTAAAAATTAAAAAACAATGTAAAGAATAAATTATTATCTAGATAATAATGATTGATAGACTATGAATGATAGTTTTACAAATATAAGCAAAACTGGGTTTCATTCAAATTAATGAAAAAACAAAATAATTCATTACAAAAACATAATTATAAATTATAATTGTTTAAACGAGAAATTGCAAAATATTCACAATAAATAATTACATGAGATTTGAATGCAATTCAATTATTGTATTCATCGATCGATTCAAATGTTCAGTAATTGATTCAAAATATTTTGTTTTGCTTTTGAAAAGAGATTTATTTGATTGCAAATATGTATCGATTGAATACTTTGTTCACGAAATACAGCAAAAGGTTTACTCTTTAAACAAAATTAAAAATAATTAAATAAAATCTGAATCTAATATTTGTATCGGAAATCAGTGTCCCATTAGTGGCGTCAATACCGGCTATAATAGCGGGTAATGATTGGTATGAATACATCCGTCACAACAATACCACCAAAAGTCACACAAACTCTTCATTCAAACTATCGCTAACTCTAAGAAGCGCTCATTTGGAGGACACGGCGACCGCCGATCACATGAGCCAAGTATATGAACGAGTTTTGCCATCAGTGGTAAAGGTTTTCCTTAAAGAAGGCAATGGCAGCGGATCTCTTGTGGACGACTCGGGTCTCATTGTGACCAACGCTCACGTGACAGAGGACTGGCCGCGAGTGATGATCCATCTCTCGGAATCGATGCCCAAATCAGTGCTTTTCGGCGAAGACGACTACAACACCGGCGACGACGACGACGACGACCCTTACAAGTATTTCGCCGACACCGAAGACGAGTACACGGATGAACTGCCCGGACACGTCATCTACTGCGACAAAACTCTGGATTTGGCTGTTGTGCGCGTGTTTACGGCTCCGAACGCTATACCGGCGCTAACAGTAGTGGACCGCGACTTACAGCCCGGCGAACCAGTGATGCCCATCGGAATGGGCGGTTCGGTGCCTTTTTGCTGCTCATTCGGTGAGGTTCAGTTCGTTGGGATGTCAACAGATAGGGGCGCTGTGAATGTGCCCCAACTCCAACATAACGCCATTTCAATTCCTGGATACTCTGGCGGCCCTGTTGTCGACCGGGACGGTAATGTTGTGGCCGTCAGTTATTGGGGCGGCGCCCACAATAATAGCGCTATATTGGCAAAAGATGTTCTAGGTATGTTTGCTAGATTGGGCTAGGACGTTTTTTAAATGTACCATTAGTTGATTATGTTTCGATCATAATCTTATGCACAGGAGTTCTCGATAAGGCCAAGAGGTTTGAGAAGGAAATGATCACAAAGCGATACGATATGGGAGTCAAACGATCGCTGGGATCGGTGTTGGAGCGCACGGACGATGGCTTAGTGGTCACCGGTTTGGGTATTAAAGCGGCCGATGGTTTGCTTCTCAAAGACCGGATTGTGAAAATCAATGGCAAACCTCTCAAAACGTTTACTCAATTGGAGGAAGCGATGCAAAGTCTAGACAAAGACCAGCCGTTGGAGCTCACGGTTAACAGTAAGGGAAAGGACAGTGATATAAAGATTACGCCACTGACTGGTGATTATCACAGTTTTTCCCGTTGTTAATTGTCTGCAAATTTCATTTCCTTTTAATCTCATATTTTATTTCATTCATTTTTGATTTTTAGTGTTTTTAGACAAATATAATCTTAAATGATATAACAATTTATTGAAAAATAATTATTTGATTGTTTTGTAAATGCATTTTCTCGCGTGAAATATGAATAAAATTCAAATCAAATTTTATGACCTTTTATTGATTATATCGTTGTTTACGTAAACAAAAGAAGACTATATTTAGTGTCTGTTTTAATCTCTTTTTTGTATTTAATTTACAATTAATTTACATTTCGTTGAAAGCTATTTTGTAATGAATCGTTTGATTAGTTGTCGCATAAAAAGGTTTGCATTCAAACAAGTAATAAATGAAAAATAAATTCTATATTAAACCACTATTTCTGTGGACCAGAACCGCAATCGCGGCGACGATTGCCACTAATTACTGGATTCAATACCACCGAAGAGATGGACAATCACTACAATTGGTGGCAAACAATGGATCCAATGGTCATTCTATGCTAAGAAACGTTCAAATGACGGGAAAACCTGTGCCGACACAACCAGTAAACAGACCCAAAATGTTCAGCGAAGAGTGGTTCTCACCGTTTGTATCAGTGATGGAATCGCACCGTATGTCTGACAGAAAGGCGGGCATTGATTCGCGGGATCACAATGATATTTCCGGATTCATATGCCATAAACGGGGCTTTGTTTTGGCCAGTAGTGGGACCAATGCCCCGAAGAACGGCCAGTTCTTAGTCCGTATGAACAGTGGCCGAGAGTTTGTCGCACACCTCGTGAACAAATTGCCTGAGTTTGAGCTTATGGTGCTTATGCTGGACGACAACACTGTGACCGACTGGCCGACAGTGGATTGGGGCGAACCAAGCGCTCTGGGACTGGACGACACGGTATTGTCGATTGGCTTTGACAAGTGTATGGACAGAGATTTTGTCTTAAACGGAACGGTCATTGACCGGTCAATCGCCGGCAATGATGTTAATAGCATTAAGGCTTTAGATAGAGGGTTACAATACGGCGTTACAAACCATCGATACATACATCACACGTCGCTAATCGGCAATCGGCCCGCACTGATCAACACCGCGGGACAAGTGGTGGGCATTACGTTTCACACCTATAGTTATACCGATCACATCGCCGTCCCTATCGATAACCCATTGATCGGTAAATATATTGACACATATTTAATAAATTCATTGTTTTTCAGTCGGTTTGAAAGGATTTATGGATACCTATAACTGGGAACGGGAGGGCCCACTCCTGGGACTCGTCGTCTATTACTTAAATGATGAGTTGCGGCAAGTGTTGAGTAGTAAATACCCGGATGTGAACGCCGAGGGCAACGGTATATTCATATGGGACTTCACACCGCAGTTTCAATCTGTTTTGTATGTATAACTGAATGAACTTTACAAGTCGTAGCGATTGAGATATTCCTGCGTAACCCCTACCTGTCCCATCTCTCTCTCTCTCTCTCTCTCTCTCTCTCT
>CAJPIZ010000890.1:0-20014 GCA_905368565.1 Medioppia subpectinata | reverse complement strand
GTCCTCGCGCCTCTGCCGAACGTTGTCTGAGTTCTCGCGCCTCTGCCGAACGTTGTCTGAGTCCTCGCGCCTCTGCCAAACGATGGCTGATATCTCGCGCCTCTGCCGAACGTTGTCTGAGTCCCCGCGCCTCCGCCAAACGATGTCTGAGTTCTCGCGCCTCTGCCATACGATGTCTGAGTCCCGGCGCTTCCGCCAAACGATGTCTGAGTCCTCGCGTTTCCGCCGAACGATGTCTGAGTCCCGGCGCCTCCGCCAAACGATGTCTGAGTTCTCGCGCCTCCGCCATACGATGTCTGAGAGCCGGAAGGACCAGCAAACGAGCCATAATTATGGTGATGCGGTGTCCCGCGAGATTGAGGACCAGAGGATTGGGTTTGTCTGCGAGGGGGTGTGCCTAAATCAATGATTCGAGTTCGGCGGACACCCCCACCTTCGGCAACTTCAACCACATACCGCCTAATTGTTGGCATTTAAAATTTGAGACTACAGGCGATGTGTTTGAGTTGATGGTAAGTGAGTGAATGAATGGCAGTTTATATGTGACGCATAGTATAGAGCCGTTGAGTTCAAACTAACCAATAAGGAAACACCTAATGGAGGGAAACATATTTATTGGTTAGTTTGAACACAACGGCTCTATACTATGCGTCACATTTAAACTGCCATTCAATCACTCACTCACTATCAACTCAACCACATTGTTATGAATTGAAAATCTGTTCAATCATTAAATTGATGGACAAATCAGAAGACGACCACAATATTGGTCTGTGCGGTGCTACCGCCAACAACACTGGCCAGCGTAGCAAAGACAACGACTCAACCGGTCTGTGCGGTGCCCATCACCACAACGACGGCCTGCGTGGCGAAGACAACGACTATATCGGTCTTTGCGGTGCCCAACAGCATAACGACGGCCTGCGTGGCGAAGACAACGACTCTATCGGTCTGTGCGGTGCCCAACACCACGACCACAGCCTCCGTGGCGAAGACAACGACCTGATCGGTCTGTGCGGTGCCCAACACCACAACCACAGCCTGCGTGGCGAAGACAACGACTCTATCGGTCTATGTGGTGCCCAACACTACAACCACGGCCTGCGTGGCAAAGACAACGACTCTATTGGTCTATGCGGTGCCCATCACCACTACAATGGCCTGCGTGGCAAAGACAACGACTCTATTAGTCTATGCGGTGCCAATCACCACTACAATGGCCTGCGTAACGAAGACAACAACTCTATAGGTCTGTGCGGTGCCCAACACCACAACCACGGCCTGCGTGGCGAAGACAACGATTTGATCGGTCTGTGCGGTGCCCAACACCACAACCACGGCCTGCGAGGCGAAGACAACGACGTGGTCTGTGTGTGCGGTGCCCAACACCACAACCACGGCCTGCGTGGCGAAGACAACGACACCATAGCAACAGGAGCTGAAGATATAGACACCACAACAACAGAAAATGAAGACATCAACACATCATCATGGGCTGACGACAACAACATCACAACAACAGGAGCTCATGAAGACAACGACTTTATCGTTCACAACAACTACAACAACCACAGCCTGCGTGGCGAAGACAACGACATCAACGGTTTGGGCGGCAATCGAGCAATAAACGGGCGTATAGTTTGCGAGCGAGTAGTGAATGCGGTAACAGTAGGCGTGCGAGGATTGAGCGAGCGAGGAGTAAGTGCGGATGCAGTCGGCGCGATAGCAGTAGGCAGCCGGGCAGTTAGTGAGCAAGCGGTAGATGCTATGGCAGTAAATAAACAAAAGTTTACTGAGTATTGTGCAGACGGAGGATACGTGCCTCATTGGTGGGTTCCAACGTGCGAACCAAATTGCAAATCAATTTATGGAAATCAGTCATCATTTCTTAATACTGATAATTATCCATGTTTTGAGCCACAAAGCATCTCTTCTTATTTTCCGGCTACACATTCTATTATAAATAGATCAACTTCTAATTCAATGTATGACTTTAACATTGAATCTATGGATGTAGATCTCAACATAATTGAGTCAATAAATATTGATAATAATTTTATGACAAACACAACCAACGATTCTGAATTACATTTTCTCAATTATACTGAACAAAAAAAAAGAGACCGCCTCAAAAAACGACGTGAAAATTATAAGAAAAGAAGGGCTTCAGAAACAAATGAAGACAAAAAGAAAAGATTGCTTATAGAAAGAGAAAAACGATTAAATAAAACTCAAAAAGAAAAAGAACGCCGACAACAAGTAATCAGGGATTCTGTTAGAGAAAACGCACGAATCTAACAACAGATGACACATTACAAAGACAAATACAAGAGAAGGATAGAATTATAAATTCACGACTATTCGGTCCATTATATAATATTGCAAAAAATGAAATCCACGCAACAATATATGAAATGGGATTAATGGAAAACAAATGCCGGTATTGTAACGCTAAATATTGGATGTGCGAGAAAGCTTCAGGACCAGCAAGTGAAGGCCCAAAATACAATACCTGTTGCAATGGAGGGAAATTAATTGTCAATGCGTTAAAACCACTTGATCCACTCCCAGATCAGTTAATAAATTTGATTCAAAATACAAATTCCCGCAAAAGAATACTATTCAATAAATTTATTCGTGGATATAATTCAAACCTTGCGATGGCGTCGACCGGTTCTCTTACTGATAAACAAGTCAATGGTCAAGGCTTACCAATATACAAAATTCAAGGCACACTAACACATCGAATCGGTTCTATCGTTCCATGTGAAGGCCAAGCTCCTAAATTTGCACAATTATATTTTTGGGATCAACAAAATGAAATTGACAATAGAATGAATATAACTAATGGGTTAGATCGTGAAGTATTGGCAATACTTATTGATATGTTGAGATCAATGAATCCATTCATTCAACAAATTCAAACAGCACTTGAGAGAGAAAGTGAAAACCCTCCAATTAATCTCTCAATTATTATTAAAGGTGATACTTCACGAGATCCACAAAGAAGAACATTTTGTGCACCAACAGGTGATGACATCGCAGCGATTTTTCCGTCTACAAATGACAGTTATCCTCGAGACATTGTGATCCCATATCGACACAACAATCCCGTCAGAATTAAAGAAACTGATAGAAATTGTGATCCTCTCTGTTATCCCCTCATGTTTCCAAAAGGTGAATATGGGTGGAGCATTAATTTGAAAAAATCAAATGGAAAAAATTTAACACAACGCGAGTTTTACTGTTTTAGATTACATTATAGAGATGAATGTATAAATTTATTTTTATTTGGAAGACTATTTCAACAATATATTGTTGACGCATTTGTCAAAATTGAAACCAATCGGCTTTTGTATTTGAGACTTCATCAAAACGAATGTAGAGCTGAATGCTATAAAGCTTTTCGAGACTCGATATCTGATGGAAATGATTTAGAAAACACCGGACGACGTATTATTTTACCGAGTAATCATATAAACTCTCCACGACATCAAATGAGACAATATCAAGATGCAATGGCTATAGTCCAAAACATTGGTAAACCGCATTTGTTCTTAACGTTTACGTGTAATCCAAAAGACACCGAAATTATTGACAATCTTTTGCCTAATCAAACGGCTAATGATAGACCCGACATCGTTGCAAGAGTTTTCAATGAAAAAAATTCGAAATTATTAAATTTAATTATTGACGACAATATCTTTGGAAGAGTAATTGGATATTTAACAGTTATTGAATTTCAAAAACGTGGTTTACCACATTCGCACACATTAATATGGTTAGACAATACAGATAGGCCAAGAAACGCCGACGATTATGATAAAATTGTACGGGCCGAAATTCCAGAACTCAATGATCAAAATCAACTATCGGTTAATTTATATAACACTGTAACTAAAAATATGATACACAAATGTACAACAGGCCGGTGTTTAAAAAACAATAAATGTTCAAAAGGATTTCCAAAACAATTAATTAACAGAACACACGATGACAACAATGGTTACCCAAAGTACAGACGAAGACCTTCTGGGATAATTCAATCTAATGGCCATGATATTAATGAATATGTGGTTCCATATAATCCATATTTGTCGTGTAAATTTGGTTCACATATTAACCTCGAACTCTGTTCGACAATCACAGTAATTAAATATTTGTTTGCATATGTATACAAAGGATTTGATAAAGCAGATATCCATATCACTAATGCGGGTATTGCTGAAGCAATAAACCACAGAATAACTCAACAAAATAAAAATGATGAAATTTCGGTATATGAATCTGGGAGATATATTGCGGCATGTGAAGCAATGTGGAGAATATTTGGTTTTGCATTACAACGAATGTCACATACAGTAGAGCCATTAGATGTACATTTGGAAAATCAACAAATGGTACGATTCAGATCTAACGATAATATTGAAGATATCCCACCAGAATATGCAACAACAACTCTTACTGCGTGGATGGATTATAATCGAAATTATCACGGAAATGACAGTCCTAATCCTCGAACACTTCTATATCATGAATTCCCGACATATTATAGATATAATTGTGAAGGTAATAATAAACAATGGAAAAAACGAATATATAAACAAAGATTTCCTGCTATCGGGCGTAAATATTTTATAAATCCGCGAGAAGGTGAAAGATATTACTTAAGTTTATGTCTTTCACACATTCCCGGAGCTACATCTTTTATAGACTTACAAACAGTTAATGGAACTACGTTCTCAACTTATAAAGAGACTGCCCAAGAATTAGGATTACTCGAAAACGATAACGAATTTGAATTATGTTTGCAAGAGGCAGCACTGAAACAAAAACCTAAAAATCTAAGAGAATTATTTTCTGTTTTATTATTGTTTTGTGGACTCCAAAATCCTAAAGAATTGTGGGATAAATATGAGAATGATATGATTGATGATTACATTACAGATCCTGTTCTTCGAGAACAGCGTGTAATTCCACAACATTTAAAAGATTGTTTTGTTAACAGAGCTTTAGGTGAAATTGAAAGACTTTTACGAGTTCAAAACAAATCTTTAATTGATTACAACCCAATGCCATTATATAATAAAGAATTGAGTTCTAATACATCATCTTTAATTACTGAAGAATTAGCGGCAAATTTGCCAGAATTAGTTATTCAAGCGGACACAACAACAACTCAATTTAATCATGACCAGAAACAAATTTATGATAGAATATTATATGCAATTGAAAACAAACAAAATCAAATCTTTTTTATTGATGGCCCAGGCGGTACTGGAAAGACATTCTTATATAATGGACTTATAAATAAAGTCAGATCTAACAAAATGATTGTTATAGCTGTTGGTACTTCAGGAATCGCAGCGACATTGTTACCAAATGGTCGAACAGCTCATTCAAGATTTAAAATACCGTTTGAATTACATGAACAATCTGTATGTAATATATCTGTAACATCAGATCTCGCCGAACTTATTCGGGAAACAGCATTGATTGTTTGGGATGAAGCTCCAATGGCAAGTAAATATATATTTGAAGCTGTTGACCGAACATTTAGAGACATAATGAAAGCAAAAAATCCTTTATTTAATGCAATTCCTTTTGGAGGTAAAATTGTTGTAATGGGAGGCGATTTTCGCCAAATACTTCCTGTTGTTAAACATGGTTCTCCAAGTGATATAAGCGAAGTTACAATTAATAAATCATATCTGTGGGAATATGTCGAAGTTCATAAACTAACTATAAATCAAAGGGCTCTCCTCAATGAGTGTAATATAGCAGAACAGCAACAATTTTCTAGATTTCTTTTGGACATTGGCGAAGCGAAATATCCAAATAATGATGAAATTATATCTTTACCAGAAAAAATATGCTCTAAAAGCAAAACAATAAATGATTTAATTGAGGAAATCATTGATGATTTGAAATCCTGGACAATTCTCACAACTAAGAATACATATGTGGATGAAATAAATGACATTATTGTGAACCGAGATCACAATGAAGCTCACGAATATTTGAGCTCTGATACTTTCGCAAATGCAGATCACGAAAGATTTGTTCAAATGGATCACATAAGTACTTATACTTTTAGTGGAATACCACCACATAAATTAATTTTAAAGAAAAACACTCCAATAATGCTTTTAAGAAACCTTAACCCAGTTGGTGGTCTTTGTAATGGTACTCAACTATTGTGTAAAGAATTTCATCCTCATTTGATAGAAGCAGAAATAATTTCAGGACCACATATTGGTGAAATAGTTTTTATTCCCAAAATGACATTAATACCTTCTGATTCAGATATGCCATTTACAATAAAAAGACGACAATTTCCTATTCGGGTCTCATATGCAATGACTATTAACAAAAGTCAAGGACAGACATTGAAAAACGTAGCTATCTATTTGCCTGAAGACGTGTTTTCTCATGGACAATTATATGTTGCACTGTCCAGAGTGTCTTCATTTGATAACATAAAAGTTTTCAACAATAAAAATTATAAGAAAAATAACCTAACGAAAAATGTAGTATTTAAAAATGTATTTTCAAATATTTATTAAATTAAAAATTCTATTTTAGATATAATATAAGAATATTTTCAAATTTATATATTATTTTTGAATTTAAATATAATTAAAAATGGAGTGCCAGACATTGTCTGTGCGGGTGTGTGGTGGGAAACTCCAACAAATATTGATATTTTATACATAATACTCTTTCGTATGAACTCTGAATTACACTATAAACATTTTGACTGAATTCTGACTTATGAACAAGGTCGGTAACACGTGACCGGGTCCTCTAAACTAGTTTTAATTACAATCAATTTATTTAACAACATATTTAAAACTTATTTATAAAAAATTCAATACATTTATTAATTTTTAAATTATAATCAATTAAAGTTACAATAAAATTAATTATTATGAGTTGTTTTGCATTTCTTTGACCCCTGTTTTTGAAATTCATTGTAAATTCATTGTAAAAATGATTAATTAAATGTATTTTCATAATTTTATACAAATACAAATCCAGTTTCACTTCAATAACATCAAAATATTTCACAAATCAATAATTATTTTTGTTAGTCTTAATTGAGTGATTAATCGGAATTTTAAAAAATGCTCAAAAATAAATCAAATTAAATTAACTTTATTTACCAGTCATTTAACAATTACTGCATTTATAATTAATGTCTGAGAATAGTCTTATCATTAGTAAACTAACATTAAATATGTTTATTTAAATGTGGGAATAGTTAACAGGTTTGGTTGATGTGTGCAGTTGTTTTGATTCATTAAATCGGATCACATTTATCACTAACTTCTCATTTTGTATGCAATTTTTCACATAATTTTGTAACTCTTCCACAGAATTGATTGTATTTCCATTGATTTCTCTTATAATATCTAAATTCATAAATCCATTCCTATTGACAAATATAATTAGTTAATCAGTAATAAAATGTATTACAAAATAAAATAAAACATTATAAATATTACTGATTATTGTATGAATTCAATGATTGGATGACAACAACTCCTCCGATATCTATATTTTCAAACCCGTTAAGCATTGCTTTCATACTCTCATCAAACATACGGACAGCGATTCCCAAAGAGTTTTGTTTAACAAATAGGTATTTGTTTTCAATCTTTAGTTTACGGTAAAGTCTTTGACTCTTAATAACGTCTGAAACAAATATAAAAACATTACTTTAAAAACACAACTTTAACCCAATTATAAGTATTAAAAATCAACTCTCATAAGTCAATAGTCCGCCCCAATTGACGCCCACTATATGTGCGTTGGAGTCAATTAGCGGACCGCCGGAGAAACCATGAGTTATCGGACAGCAATGGTCTATGAAATGCAGTTTCGGGTCAATAAGATTCATATAGTATTCATAAGTGCCGTCAGATATTGTTTGAGCCTCTCTTTGATCGCAACAAATAACTCCATCGCATAGACTGTAATCAATATCCGGGTTACCGATGGACAGCACCCGTTGGCCCGCATGTACTTTGCCGTCATTGAACATAACAGTTGAAGCAATTAGTTTACCGCTTCTCACGCGGACTAAAGCTAAGTCAGCCCCGGGATCCGTATAGACTACATATGCCTTATGCCAATCGTAGTCATTAAACACATCACCACTGCTATCCCTTTTAAACATTGACACACTTATTGATGCTGATTCTCTAACCACGTGGTAATTTGTGATAACCAAACCTTGGTCTCCAACTATAATACCGGTGCCAAGACTAACGCGTTGTTCGTTGTCTGTCGTAATATACGCTAAATTCATTGTTTTCACTAAATATTTCTCATATTCTTTGCTGATCTCATCGATAGTCTTGTGTACATTCATGAGAGCTTTTCTCAAAGCCGTTATCTTTGGTGTTATTTCAGTATTTGCTTCGTATTTGTGTTTCACTTGTTTTCGATACCAATAATATGTGGGAATCGTTAGTATTAGTGATCTTTTGAGTACTGATTGTGTGAATGATTTCATCACTCGATTCATAATTACTGCTGTTTTTGGTTTCTCTCAAATGATAACTAAATATTTAAATTTAAATGTGATTTAATTCAAATTAACATTAAAAATGGAAAGAATTTTTATTATCACGTTTTGTAACAAGTATTTGGTTTTTAATAAATAAAATTTTATTTTCAATACATTTGAATATTAATAACAATAATTATATTCATTATTAATGTGTTGGATATTAAATTGTTTATCTAAATGATGGGACAGTCGACTGACTTAAGTGGTACTTTCAAATCAATGAATTTGTCGCCCGAGCCCTCCGATCGATACACTCTTATTACTACATCATTGCTATCGTTGTAACCATTTATACAATCTCTCAAATCTTTCACTGAATTTATTGTCGTTGTGTTGAAACTCCATATAATATCCCGNATATAGCATTTACTGATTATTGTGTGAATAGAGTGCACATAAAAAGGCCACTTTCCCGCTGACAACGCGTACAGCGATTCCCAGGGATTTTGTTTCCCGATATGAATACCGGTTTAAAGTCTTTACATTTTCTTGTAATTCAAATTCCTGTCCTGTTTTCACAAAATCTAGTTTAAAATCATTTGTTTTAATAAAAAAAACTATTAAATTAAATGCAGTTACAAAAGGATACCATTGATTACTTCACTAGAAATGGCAAAGAATTCTTTGAGTGTCAAAAGTCCGCCCCAATTCACACCCACTACCCGTCCGCTGGTGTCCATCAGTGGTCCACCAGAAAAGCCATTATAGAGAAGACAATTATGACATATGAAATGTCGGTTCGGATCCTTTAGATTCATGTAATATTCATAATTTCCAACACATATTGTCTCCCCTTTTCTTTCACTGCAAATGATTACACCATCGCATAGACTGTACAAAATGGTTGGGTTCCCAATAGAGACCACGTGTTGACCCGACTCTACCCTATGGGTGCTGAACGTAACGCCCGGTCCTAGTATTTGACCCGATGTTACCTTTAATAGGGCTAAGTCTGCGGTCGGATCAGTGTATACGATATGCACGTCATGTTTGATCCGATTTATAACTAGATCTCTCTTTTTGTTTCGTTTAAACATACAAACAGACAATTCCGTGCTATTGTCGCACATGTGGTAATTGGTGACAATATAAGTGCCGTTCCCGACGATAATGCCTGAGCCCTGAAGCGCTCTTTCTTTCATATCTGTTTTATAGCCGTATATTTTCTTTATTCTCACAAAACATTTCTCCATCTCTTCGCTGATCTCATCCATAGTTTTGTGATTACCGTTGTGTCCATACATTTGACACTTTCTGAGATACAATTTCTCTGGTCTGAACTCAATGTTTGTCACGGATTGGTGTTTGTGTTGATTGCGATAATTGTAATACAGATTGTGTTTAAATGTGGATAAAGTTAACATAACGGTTGGTTTGTATGACATTTGCGAGAATACCTTCACTAATAAATTCATAACTTATAGATCAAAATATTAAGATTGGATTCAGATTTGTCATAATTTTTTTATATTTTAAATAAATAAACGAAATATTTATTGCAATATTTTAAATGCTAATTATTACGCGATATTTATAATTTAATTATTACTTCATTCTTGCGATTGTGATTT
Organism: Medioppia subpectinata; assembly: GCA_905368565.1. NCBI lineage: Eukaryota > Metazoa > Arthropoda > Arachnida > Sarcoptiformes > Oppiidae > Medioppia > Medioppia subpectinata. The sequence goes on along the minus strand of CAJPIZ010000890.1, from coordinate 9,865 downwards.
TGAAGTTAAACTTTTTATTAACAATACTTTTGTTATTGTAATCAATTAAAACTTAAAAATTAATTAAGAAATTACAAACAGAATACAAAATAATGACAAGATTAAAAATACAAAAACTACAAATAGTACACTTGTATACTTATAAAACATTAACATTAGTTTATAGTGCAATAATGACAACGAATCCAATATATTGGCTGTTAATAAAAATAAACTATAATTAAAAGATGAAAATAAAAATTAAAGCATCAGTTTTAACAATTAATACCGGTATTAGTTTTCATCGTTAATATAAACGCCAATAATTTTCGCAGATTTCCAATTTATAACGATTTGTGAGGACTCGACTTCTCCATAAAGTCTAATTGTCTGTATTTTAGGCAATAATGACAATGAATTCAATATATTTGATGTGATTTTATCGCAACTAAGACTCAGATATTGTAGTTTTGGTAAATTATTGGCAATATTTAAGAAGAATTCTTCGCGAATATCATTGACAACAACGAAACCAATAAATCTTATGATCTCTAAATGTGTTAATTGTTTGCATTTATTCAACGATTCACTCATTAATACAAACTCTTCGGTAAAATCTCCCCTAAATTCTAAACGCTTTAAATGATTGAAGTAATCATTAATTGTTTGAATTCGTTTAGTAAATGTGTCGTTTGACTCTTTATAAGACTCAAGTGATAGTCTCTTCAGTTTTCGGCAATTAATACCCAATGCTTTCAATTGATCACAAGATATGTCGTCTGAAGACATAGAAAAATGGATATCAATTAATTCAGTCATTTGTGACAAACCATTCATTAGTATTGAAATCTCATTATAACTCTCGGGAGTCGACACTTCAATTGCTTTCAATTGTTTGCCATATATTCTGCCAAATGCTGTAAAACTATCGCTGATTTCGTTGAAGCAATGAAAGTCAACTTTTTGTAAGTTCTTAAACAATATCTCATTTGCATTACCACTCAATGCGATGAATGTGTCAGAAGCGCCGCTAATATGTGTTAAATGAGTGCAACTCTTGAGTCTCTCTTCACTAAACACATAGTCTCCTAAATAATGAGATATTGAAATGGATTTCAATTGTGAGCAGAATTTAGCAAAAAATCTGTCAATTATTTCCAAATCTTCGCCCCATTTAGAAGAACCGCAACAAAATGTATGCAATTTATCACACTTTTGGATAATTGTCTCCAAACAGGCTTTCGATGAAAAGTCTTCAATAGTTGTGATATTTTTGCACTTTTTTAGTATTAATTCAAATGTTTTGTCACTTATTTTATCTGTGATTTCATCGTTGATCTCGTATTGAGTCTCATATATAACTCTCTGCCACTGTTTGGACACCTCTTCGTATCGGAACCGCTCTTCGAGTGACAAATAAGACAACAATAGTTGACACAAATCATCACCGAAGAGCGGTAATAATTAGCATTTAAAATATTGCAATAAATATTTCGTTTATTTATTTAAAATATAAAAAAATTATGACAAATCTGAATCCAATCTTAATATTTTGATCTATAAGTTATGAATTTATTAGTTCTGCCACTGTTTGGACACCTCTTCGTATCGGAACCGCTCTTCGAGTGACAAATAAGACAACAATAGTTGACACAAATCATCACCGAATCTGTCCATTGATTGTCTCATTCGTACTCTATTTGTGTCGCTTCTGAGACCAACTCTTCGTCTTTTTATTTCATTCATTATTCAATCAATTGATTAACTCTTCATTGGATCCAAAGAAGTGATGCCTAAAGCGATGACAATATGAATAAGTAATGCATTCAATAGTAAATCACTTGTCATTCAAATAATACTTACATTTCACACAATTTATGCCTATATTTGACACCAAAACTGAATCAACACTTAAAACACAGTTATATTAAACAATGCATTCAATAATAACAATAAAACATTAACTAATCATTCGTTGAATTAATAAATCAATGTTTGAATTGAAAATAATGTTAAGGAATGCAAAATAATTGAATAGTTTTACAGTTTTCACACAATTTAATGATTCAATAGTTTTTCAATACAAACGGCGCTCTCTTTTGGACACTATTTTAAATACTAATTCAAACCTAAAAAACTTTTACTTTAATTATTTTCTTTTCTAAATAATTATTACATTTTTCAAGTTTTATCAAATGTTTTATTAAAAATTTAATTAAATGTCATAATTAATCACAAATAAGTAATTAAGACAAATCTTGTCATCATTTATAAAAAGTAAACACAAAATCATTATTAAAAGTTTAAACATTACTTTTAAGATAAGCATAAGTTTGAAAATAAAAATGCAATTAATTATAACAAATTTATTACTTGTAGTCAATTAATCTCAATTAGAAATTATAAAAATAGTTAAATTGTTTCATTGAATATTTGAGCAAAACTTTTGGGAACCGTTTGTATTGTCTTCGTTATCATTGAGTGGTTAATAGTCATAAGAATAGGTGTCGGAAGAGATTGTCAACAATTTACTGGTAATTTAATTATGAGAATTACCACAAGTCGTGATATACTATATTTGTGTCGTCATAATAAACGCCAATAATTTTGGGTGAATTTCGCAAACAATTCCTCAAATGATTGACTAAACGATTGGTCAGAGGTTTGGCCACAGATTTCTTAAACACATTATTTTCCAGGATTTCAATGGTTTGTATTTTTGGCAATTTTGATAATTCAGTTAACTTTTTGTCATTCATTTTGTATGTATTTATTCCCAAATATTTAAGTTTCGGGAAATTTTTGGCAATATTTGCGAAAAATGAATAATTCATATCATATTTTTCGGACGAGTCAAGCGTTAAATGTGTTAATTGTTTGCATTTACTCAACGATTCACTCATTAGTGAAAACTCTTGGGGAAAGTCTCCGCCGATTTCCAAACATTTCAAATGATTGAAGTAATCATTAATTGTTTGAAATATTTCGCAAATATTGTCATTTGAATGAAAATTGGTATTAAGAGATAGTCTCTTGAGTTTCGGGCAATTAATACCCAATTGTTTCAATTCATCACAACATATATTGCGAGCCATCATAAAAATCTTGAGATCAATTAATTCAGTCATTTGTGATAAACCATTGATTAGTGTTGAAGTCTTCGCAAACCTTCCATCAAACATGACATCAATTGCTTTCATTTGTTTGCCATATATTCTCACAAATGCTTCAAAATAGTCGACTCCTCTGTTGAAATCAAACTTAACTTTTTGTAATTTCTTAAACAATATCTCATTTTCATTGCCAATCAATACCGACAATGAATCAAACTTAAGGCGAATTTTTGTTATATTTGTGCAACACTTGAGTCTCTGTTTACAGATTTCATTGCTTTCGCGGCAATTATTAATACAAATGAATTTCAATTGTTTCGCAAACTTCTCGAAGAACTTCTCAATTGTTACCACATTTTCATTACGACTAAAAGTATAAGAAATTGATTGCAATTTATGAAAGTACTTGATTAATATCTCCGCATTTGGCTGCCAATTGGTGTCTTCAAGAGTTGTGGCATTTTTACACTTTTGTAGTATTAATTCAAATGCCTTTTCATCAGCTTTTACTTCATTGTCGACTGTAATCAAGTTTGTAGTGTAAGAGACCTCTCTTTGTGTCTCATATATAACTCTTCGCCACTGTTTGGACACACATTCACTTCGGAAGCGGTCTTCAATCGGCAGATAAGACAACAATAGTTGACACAAATCATCACCGAATCTGTCTATTGAGTGTCGAGTATTGGCATCACTTCTGAGATCAACTCTTCTTCTCTTCGTTTCATTCATTATTCAATCAATTGATTACCTCTTCAGTCAAACTAATGTTGAGAACTGATCCCTAAAGTGATGGACAATATGTTGTAAATCAACAATAAATAAGCAAAAAACAGAATTTACTTAATTATTATTCATTCAATTGTTGTTTGTATTCAACACTCAACCACTTCTTGTGGTTATTCTTCCACTTCTTATGAGACAATAGTTTGCTTTCAATTCATTTAAATCTGTAATAAACATAAAAAATATATTAAAATATATGACAAAATGATTAAAAAATACGATTAATTAAATAATACTTACATTTGAAACAATTTTTATCGCATTTAACATTCAATTCAAATGTGTTTACAATTGAAAGAGTATTTAAATCACATTTACATAGATTTCATACAATTATATAAAACACACAAAACATTATAAATAATAACTAATCAATGATTAGTAATCATTGAATTAAAAGTAAAATTAATAAATGAATCAATTTTTAAATAATTGTATGAATTGTTAACAAAAGCAAAACATGTGTTCAATATTTATAGACAAAAGCGCTTTCTTTTGGACACTATTTTCAACACTAATTTAAAGTCAAAACTTTTCGCAAACTTTACAAAACTTTTTTTAATGAATTAATTCAAATACAATTGTAATGATTTAATCAAACATATATTACCCATATTTTATTTATTACTATAAAAACCAAATCATTTACATTAAAACGCAAACCAATCAATTATTTATTAGTTTTATTAATCAACATTACATTAAATTTACTATATTAGTATATTTTTATCATTTATTTCATGAAATAAAATAAATGTCATAAAACTTTTGAATTTTAATTATGAATGAATTTCCTAATGAATCTTAATTAGCAATTCTCGAGAATAAGTTTTTAATTTTAAAAATATGGGAAATTAATACCTGGACATTAATTTGTATTATTAAATGATGAGACAATTAAAATTATATCTAAATTTAAATATTAATTATTTCACGATTTATAACAATTTAATTAATTAGTAGTTAATCCTCTCAATTGGTATTTTAAATTCAAAGTCTTTATTAACGATACTTTAAATACAATAATTTCATGATTAATAAGAAACTGGATTTCAAAGTCAATTATAACTGAATTCAATTCACATATTATTAACAATAAAATGGAAATCTTTGTCAAGAATTTGGAAGGAATAACAATTACTCTAGAGGTCGAGTCGGACGACACCATTGTGTCAGTAAAAGCAAAAATTCATGACAAGTTAGGCATTCGTCCGGACGACCAAAGAATTATCTTTGAGGGCAGACAACTTGAAGACCATAAAATTGTTTCCGATTATAACATCAAGAAATTCTCAAGTCTTCATTGGGTTCTTCGTCTGAGAGGAGGAGGTATAAAGTTCTTCGTCAAGACATTGACCGGTAAAACAATCTCTCATGAGATCCAGCATTGCTTTAGTGTTCATTCAAACGTTTTGTCACATATTTTAGATGTTATGAAATCATTTGACAAATATATACTGATGGTAACAGCGGTTCCAGTGATTGACTTAATGAATAGTAAATATGATTTGTTGGCAACCATTCAATACAGACGATCATTGTGTCCAAGAAGTGCTCGAATGGCGAACGCGTCCACAATATTTACGGACAAATTGTTTGAACCATTGGTTGCCATCGGATATCACTTTGAAAAGACAGTTCGCAAAGATTTTGAGGGAAACCATAGGGTGTTGTGCTCTGGTGTTATCGTCACCGACACGGGTCTCGTCGTAACCGTCGCCAACACTATCGCCAACTTTAATACAGTAAACGTTAGACTCTTTGACGGGCGGCAAGTGTTGGGACGAGTGGTCTGTAAATTCTCCGAACAGGGATTAACTGCCATTCAATTGATAACCGATAATAAAACAATGCATTACCGGTCGGTCACATTCAATACCAGTGGTGGGCAACGGGTGGGCACTCCTGTATACGCTGTGGGAAACGTGTGTTTTGGTGGTAATAATAGGGTCACAACGGGTATGGTTTGCGGTGAGGGAACAGTTGGCTCGTCACTCAATCTCCTCCTACCAGGAGTTGTCTGTACACCACATTCAGCACCGGTCAGAGCGGGCGATATGGGCTGTCCGGTGATCGATACGACCGGACAAATGTTGGGCATAACGTGCCATCAAAAGGACAGTCATTGCAATTATTATATCTCATCCCAAGACATCAAAAGTATAGCAACAAATATACTTAATTTCGTTTTTTGTTAATTACTTGTAAAATGTGTGTAGAATTTGTGGACAAACATAACCTTAATTTCGATAAACGAATCACCGATTTGTCTAAATCTTATGGTCTGATCGCCGAATGGATGGATTCGGCAAATAGGGATCGGTTGAAAAAATGGGCTCAACTCGAGGGCAAACAACTTCCTAATGTCAGTCAAGGAGTAGTTGTGTTAGGCTTTAATCGGGGCGTCAATTCAGACAAGTAATCGTTAAATACGATAATTATTGTCAAAATTAACTTTAATTTGTATTTAAATGAAACACAATAATAGCTCAACGATTGGTAGGTTTGATGTGATCTGTGAAATAAATGGACACAAATTGCTTCAAAAGGACGATGTCTTCGACGCCCTCTCCGCCCAAACAAATCAATTGAGCGATACTTTCGGTGTAATGAAGGGTCGGTTTGTCACTCGTGTAATAGTTTCAAAAACTTCGGTCAACTGGTCTTTTGTCTGATTTTTAAAATTTTAATATTGATTTCAATGAAAATAAACTTAAATAATTAAATAGTTATTAAAAATTGCAAATATTTGAGTTTTGATTTAATATTTTTGTCACATAATAATATTTTCTGCGATTAATTTAACTTTCAATCATTTTCTGTGAAGTCTAATGAGATTTTTGACATCAGTTGTGGTAAAGTTTTTGTCGCCATAGTTTCTAATGGTCTGTATTTCTGGCAATAATGACAATGAATTCAATATATTTGCTATGATTTTATTGCAATTAATACACAAATATTGAAGTTTCGACAAGTTTTCATGAAATAAAATAAATGTCATAAAATTTTTGAAACTTAATTAACAATTCTTAAGAATAAGTTTTTAATTTTAAACATAAGGGAAATTAATACCTGGATATTAATTTGTATTATTAAATGATGAGACAATTAAAATTATATCAAAATTTAAATACTAACTATTTCACGATTTATAACAATTTAATTAATTAGTGGTTAATTCTCTCAATTGGTATTTTAAATTCAAAACCTTTATTAACAATACTTTAAATGCAATAATTTCATGATTAATAAGAAACTGAATTTAAAAGTCAATTATAACTGAATTCAATTCACATATTATTAGTAATAAAATGCATATCTTTGTAAAGGATTTGATGGAAAATACAATGACTCTGGAGGTCGAGTCGGACGACACCATCGCGTCAGTGAAGACTAAGATTGAGGACAAGTTAGGCATTCCTGCGGCCGACCAAAGACTCATCTTTGAAGGACGAGAGCTATTGGAAGACGAGAACAATGTTTTGAACTATAATATCAAACAGTTTTCAACTGTCTATTTGGTGCTCAAAATTTGGTCCATCGTCTGAGAGGAGGAATTTGCGATTTACTTGTAAAATATGTGTAGAGTTTGTGAATAAAGTTGATCTTATTTTGCAATAAAAATTGCTACAAATGTTGTATTCAATTTGCATTTAATTATGTTTTATTACATTTATTATTATTTTTTAATTAAAACAATATTATATACAAAGTAAATAACATTCAAAAAATACTTTTCCGAATAAATACAATAAATAAAACAAAATATTTATTCAAATAATAAAAATAATTACAATTATAATCAAAGAATTTGTAATAATTATAATAAGAATCACATAATTGGGCTAAAAATCAATCAATTAATTAAATTAATTCTGGATTTACAATAGAGGTGGTAAAATAACCTCAAAAACAACCTCGATTATTGATCCAACGATCAAATACTCCAATTGTAATTAATTTTAAATCTCTATTACAATAACATAACTGTCATTATAAATGACTAAATGATGGGACAGTTATCTCTCACTCACACCCGCCCTAACCGTACGCTTCACTCGCAGCCGCTATTTGTCTCCCATATGGACCTTAGCGTTGAGAATGACGGCCACAATCAGACCGAACAGACCGATAGCCGACGCGAAGATCTCGACAATCAATATCTTCACAAACAGCGCCGGATTCGCGGCGTCGGCCAACGCGGCGCCCGAACCCACAACACCTACGGCCAGACCGCAGAACAGGTTCCCAAAGCCGACGGTAATGCCGGCGCCAAACATGATATAGCCGGCCAAGTAGTTCTTCGCCCGTATGCCCGCGTCCACCGCCGCCTTCTCCGGCGTGAACTCAATGATACCGTTGAGCATCACTATAGCGATGATTATGCCATATATGGCCACCGCTTCGCAGAAGATAATCGACACCAGATTCTTGGTTCGTATGCGCGGCGCCTTCACTCCGCCACCCATTATCGACACACCGGTGGCCAGAATGCCGACCGCCGCGCCCACCACTGACAACGATATGGCCAGACCTATGCCCAGAGAGGCCCACATATACGGCGTTATACCTGTTGGCGAGAGAGAGAATGAGTTAGTGGTGATGATCAATGAGGTGATGGTGAGTGTGCATACCCTCCAAAAGCCAGGCCACGTCACCGACCCGTCGGCCCCTTCCGGTCAACATATAGAAGAGTGCAATACATAGCACGACAAACAGGGATACGCTATACAACACGGATTGGCCGTAATATAACAGACCCATCGCTCACGAGGGTTGGGGTTGTTGTGGTTGTGGTAGTGATGACCAGCTGTGGGTCAAGTGATATGAGCGGTGATAATACGGACAGTAATAGAGTGGCCAACACTTGTCAACACTTGTGTTGTTATGTATTAAATGGCGTCACTATTACACTGACTGTCAGATACGCCCCCACTATAGCCAAGCAGTGCTGTCAATGTGTGTGTAATGTGTTCTCCCATTGGTTAATGGGTGCCATCTATTGGACACTTGTATTGAAACTAAATGCAGTCTTTGCAGTGGTTGTCATATATTGAGGGCCTTTACACTAATTATGTGTTGTTTTATTTGGGGTTTGTTTGCATTTTGATCCCTATGTGTGTTATTTCTATGCAATCCATTTTTTTTACTAATATTGTAGTTAAATTACGTGAGAGAGAGAGAGAGAGAGAGAGAGAGAGAGAGAGACTTACCATAACTAAATTTCATAAGTTATCTTAAATCATGTATAAAATTGTATTTAAAATCTATGTCAAAAATTTATTCCCTTGACTTATTATGAATATAATTAATTTTATTTAATATATTTAACAACAAATTATACATTTTACGCGTTATAAACACTACAAAAAAGTTAGTTAAAAAGTTAGTTTAAAAATTAGTTAAGTTTTAAATTGATGGACATTTAAAGTGTATGGGTTTGACATTAATATGAATTGGGTTTACATTAGACACTCTCATCACACGGATGTCCAGGACTTCTTCTTCGTCACTATTTTTGATAATATTTCGCAAATCATTCACAGAATTGATTGTCGTTTCGTTCACAGTAACCATTATATCAAACCTCATGAGTTTATCCCTAGGATTAGATTTAATGAACACACAAATCAAATATCAATAAATTTTTATCAAATAGTTGTCACTAATTACTCTTTGGCCGGTGAAGAAGAATCGGTTCCAATCACTTCCCACACCACAAGTCCGTTATCTATAGTGGAAGCAAAGGCGACCATATCGGGCAGACCCGGTGTCCTAAATCCTTGTATCCATTTTCGCATTACGTATTCATACGGTATGACAGCTATTGCCAGGGATTTGGGCCCAAAATATGTGTATTTTTTCACCATATCTTCCGTTTCGTAGACCTCAGCTCTCTTAAGAAAGTCTAACCATAGATAACACAAAATTATTCAGTAACGTAAATAAATCACTTCTAACATGATTAATGTTTGGCAATTCTTATC